>JAZBGY010001125.1:0-28798 GCA_037414755.1 Lydus trimaculatus | reverse complement strand
AACAAAAAATAAGTCGTCAGACGTTTAACACCCTAAACACGTAACGATTTATCGTACTGTGCGTTGAACTGCAAGTCTTAGAGAAAATCGTACAGCTTACAATACAGCTATTTTCCCTACACACGTTGCAACCCCTCGTACTGCTGTAGTTCCGATTATTTCACAGTGATTAGGGGATCACTCAATCAATTCGCGTAACCCGTACACACGTTACAACTTGCGTTCAAGTACAATCGTTGATATTTTATGGAAGTTTGCAAAAATCGTGTCTAGGGCCCATAAGTGTGCTGGTGTTTCTTCCTATCTTCGTCCTAGTAACGCCAGGTCTGTATACATGTAGTAAATCACTATTTCGTACTATAATAGAGAATTAATTTGGAATTTTTGTTGTTTTTACCATAAATATTTTGATATCCTGTAGTGATTATTAAATGATGCCAGATTCTAGAGCATCTACAGATTAAATAAACGTATGAATTGTATAAAAGAATGCAATCTTGTTAGATGCCCACCTGCTAAGTTGGAAATACGTGTACATACACAGCGGTAATTCGCATCCAACATTAATTTATTATCAGTAATTCTTAAGATTGCAAAGAATTTTCCTACTAATTGAAAGAAAATATTCAAATTTACGTTTCCTTTGTAATTTTTGAAAATTGATAATTTCCTGGATATACTACTTTTGTTATTTTCAATCTCTCCACCGGCTGCATTTACCTATATTTAAAGTAATGTGTGCGTAATACATATGTACGTTGGAATGTGATCTGGAAATAGACATACATACAATGTTAATGATGGGAGAAAGTACGACGGCCTCTCTGTAGTGATGATGATGATGATGTTGATGATGATAATTTATAATCAGTTTTATTATTATTATTTCTATTATTATCATTATGATATTGATAGTGAAGCAAGAAGCAGGTACTTTTCCTTTATAACAGACCAACGACCTGTGCGATTATAATAACGTTCATACTTCACAGCTCACGGTCAGTTTTGTCGTCATTAAATCGAATTGTTGAAAATTGTTCAAATTCTATTAAACAATTTACACAATAATTTATTATTTAAAAGGAAACAGATGGTGAAACAATTAATTCGAAAGATATCTCCAATGTTATTAAACTGTACCCTCATTAATCTATTGATGGTCGTCGTGATCATTCAAGCGATCTGTATAATATAGATCCATTTGTCGATTTTACTTAATATAGCAAAATACAAAAAACAAGTGTAAATAATACAGTTTGGATTATATAAAGCCAATGACTTTATTGCTTTATAACGTGAAAAAACGAGATTATTTTTTAGTTCAGTTGTTTTGAGTCATACTGGAAATCAACGTTTAGTTACGGTAGTTAATTTACCTGTATCAGAAAAAAATTGCAAACTATTGGCGCCATTTCATCAATTTACAAAAAAAACTGTTCCACTATAATTGAAACCAAGACAAAATCGATTTTGTTTTTGGATTTATTGTTAGTTGTTCATTCGTAAAACCAGACATTCTGACCTGGTGCAATACCAAGGCCAACAACCACCACTCATCTTATACTACTTGGTGTTGTCTTCATAATAAAAATATTCAACATAGTATCCTTTTCTGGATGGATAATTTGTATAATCTGTGAAATTACATGTTTGTTGTATCTCTTATCGTGGTTATACTATAGTTTGCTGTAGGTATTTTTGTTTCGATATTTTTTCATACAAACACAATTGAATCCTGTAGGCATTATTTGCCAATTATCCTTTACTGAACATGATTTCTAGAATTACTAGAGGCATCTTCTTCTATTTCTTTATAAATAAATTATCTTCCCATTTAATGTGTATTTTAGATTGTTATTTTGATGCCGATTGAACTACAATTTGATAAGAAGACGGTGGAAGAAGCAGTAGAAGACGACAACCTACGGCATGTAATAAATTTTCGTGTATTTATTTTCGTCGTCTTAATTGCCGGTGCGGCAAATATGTCTATTAAAAGAGAGGAGAGGTAGCTTAAAAGACCGCATTACATAAATTATATCAACCCATCTTCAAATATTTTCTTGTAGAATTTCAAATTAAAAACCCTTTGTTGTTGTTGCTGCTACTACTGCAACTTCTGCTGCTACCGCTTGTTTGTCTAGTGGTTAACATTTCGTCGTTATTTAGAAGAAACATCAGAAATTCTATCAGACTTTTGAAATAACGAGATGACTCATGTACATATTATCTTTTAGTTATATGAGATAACATATATGTATAGTAACATCAAAGAATGGGAAAGTTCAAAAAGAAAAGTTTAGTAATGAGAGGGTGTAAAGCTTCCATGGTTGATTAAATCACAATAGTGACGTAATATTGGATAGATGATGAATTCCACGACCCATCCCAAAGATCACAGTACATTGTGTACGCTGGGCGAACAAAAAAACAAAACGTACATTTCGGAATTGAAATTAGGGAGTATTTGTTGATTTTTTTCTGTTCTATAGTTTCAATCCAATTTTTTGTTTTTATTGTTTACCCTCTGTATTCATAGGGTTTCACAGGGATGACGTAGCTGGTTTATAAGGGTATGATTCATTGTTCATACATACGAATTTAATTTACACATTAGAATTGATCAAGTCATGTTTATTTATAATAAGGGTTGTGATTAACAGTGGCATATCCCGAGGATGTATGTTGTAGAGCCTATACAGACGACGTTTGTTTCCAATGCAGATCATGCGTTCTAAGCGCAACTAAAACGAGCGTAGCCTATGCACCTTTGCACACTAATAGAAGTAGAGTTGTTTCAGAGCAAGGACCATCAACTAGCACGACCAATGCTTTAGTTAGCGACTTTTCATACAGACGACCAGTAATATCACTGCCATCTTTATATCTACCAGGCTGTTAAATTGTAATTGGTCTACAAGCATCTTGATTTTGAATCTAGCATCTTGAGATAGATTGCCGAATAAAGTGCGTTGTTAGTGCAGTCACCAGTGACGTCATTCCACTGCAAAACGTATTTCCAAGGATCAATCAGTCCTATAGAAAGCGAAGCGGGTTAACAGTCCTTGGTTTCAGAGCTCTCAAACATCGTGACGTGGGGAAAGGGGTACAGAGTTGGATGAATAGCGTACTTGCGGACGTAGTGGTGAAATGAGATGGGAATATGAATTCATAAATGTTTATGTCGAGTAAAAAACAGCATAGAATGGCGTTGGTCGAAGTTTCTCACTATATTGCTCGCGCGCACAATTTGCTGTAACGATATTTTAGGGCCCTGCAAACGCACGTTTCACGAATTCGCATGATCTGCGCGTATAAAACACGTCGTCTGTATAGGCCTTCAGTGTCATTTCGACAAAATTCCTTCTATAATGTTAATGAAATAAGCTCTTTAACCTCTACATTTGTTGATCATTGACGCAATTAATCCATGGATTATAGATTTAACATTTAGTGATAATAATAATAAGAAAAAAACAAGTAGTAACAGGAAATTATTAAAAATAAAATATACAGTTTATTAATGTGATTAATAATCGTTGTACTATTTTAACATTTAATCTTTATCCATTTATCCACAACATGTTGAGGAAATGTTATTAAATCGAGTTAAATTAACAACAATTTTTTATTTTATTTTACCTATTAACATACTATTTATAATATTAATTATTAATTAATTTAACTAATGATCATCCAAGGTTTTATTAATAATAAATAAATACATTCTATCAACAAAATCTAAAAGAGATTTATTTGTAATTGTATCAATATATTATTATACCTATAGGTATAATAATTTATTATTTTCAATTTTATTGTTTATAAAATCGATATATTATAGTATAAGTGTCATTGTCATATGTATTTATAACATCGTCTCTAAACCGTAATTGCATTTATTTCGTATTGTTGTTATCTATGTACAACAATAACGCCTCGTTATGTGTGTCTGTGACAGTCACTTCTTATCCTTTACAAGAAGAAAATGGTTATACAATCAAACAATACCATATAAACTTGACTGTTGATTATCATCTTATTTATTTATTTACTTACTGCGGTATCAAGATTATCGGAAATTGTAATCAGATTACATCAATAATTGTTCAATAAACTAAATGGTGAGAATATACCCCAACAACTACAATTATCAACAATATTTAAATAGAACGATAATTCTATTTGTCGTTGCATAAAATTGCGCGGAACCGAGTAGGAGGAAGCACGGAACGAGATGTTTATGCTCGCGCGCTTGCTGTTAACAGTAGGAACGAAGTAATGAGATCAGAGTGAATACGAACCTTATCGTACGGTATGAACTGAATTACACTTTAGTGTGTTTAAAGTTGTGCAAGATTGTACGGTTCGCTGTCAGAACAAGCCATACAGTCCGGCACCGCTCGCCGGTTCGGTCGGTGTGGACCTGACTTAACAATAACAGCAACAGTTTCACCTATGTATGTGTGTTTCAAATCATACATATTTCATTCGGTAATGATGTAGGAAGAGGAAGAAAAGCTCTACTGTCTGTTCTATTCATTCACATTGGAATAAATTGGCCAAAGGATAAAATAAATAGTATCTTGTTAATGTTTGATATTTTGAAATGTTAACATTGTCGTTTTCTCTACGTATATATGTACATACATAAATATATGTATCGCTGGGTACATAGGAATCAATCATTTGATTCTCGATATCAAATAAAAATGGTAAAATATACAGGCTTCGCCATTTAAAATTCCCCAACACTATAACTTCATTAATTTTTAAGGCATCTTGATGTTCGAAGTGTCAAATAGAGCTCTTTAAAGAACCCTACAATTTGACACCTCGAACGTTAAGATACCTTAAGAATTAACGAAATTATAAGGAGGGGAAGTTTTAAGTGGCGGTCACTGTATGTATAGTAGATACCACCATTATTTCGTATTAATCATATTTTGTGATGGCTTCTACTGTATAAATAGCAGGTGTTCTTCAAATAGGATCATAGACAATGTAATAGTTCCAGTTGCATTCCTCAAAGTCCTCAACTAACTTGCAACTACAACTTCTGCTACTGCAGCCAGCAAGAATGCTACAGTTTGCGTGTTATTTACATTGAATATAGATTAAACATTTTGTGAAATTAACGAGACATTTCTGATTATTTATTTGGCACCTGGTTTTACGATATTAATTGAAATCGAAAACACTTTTAATCTGATTTAAATTGATGTAGGTATATATGCAAATAGAGAAATTATTTAACGATTTGTTTGTAATTCAGTAAATTGCAATTTTATTATGTTGTTTATCATTGCCGTTGTTGTACAATTATGTAATCATTCGTCAATTTTTAGGGCATTCCATGTATATTTTCTATGAAAATCATGCAATAAAATTGATAAAATCTATCTGACGCCTACTTGCACAGATACACCTCCTTCAAAGAGGTCAGGCACATGCAACAATTTTAATGCATTACATGCAGTACCCCCCAACCAAATAAAACTTAGCATAACATCAGGAAAAGCTAATTTTTTTTTTTGTTGTAGGTCATCCAACGTCCCTCGACTCCCAGGCAACGATACATCTCTATTAGATGCTGATAAATTATTATCACAACCACCACCACCACCATCATCCCGTGTATCCAGTCGTCAACAAGTATATCCAGTTTGTGATGATAAAAAATCCCATTTAAATGGTATATTAACAACAGAAATGTCACCAAATGATTTAATTACAAATGGTAGTCCACCACCATATCCAAAACGTGCCAGTTTAGAATCCAACCCTAGTCCAACACAATGCTACCCTCTAGCGCCAAATATATGTGTAGAAGCTGGACGTATACAGTTTATAAGACAAGATATAGAGGGCGATGATAAACATGAACAATTACCAGAAAGTTTACCAACACCACGCGTTTGTAGTAGAGTAACAGTCACTAGAGGGCAGCAAACTGAATTTGGGGTGATTGATGTGGTGGATTTCGAGGATCGCACGGTAAGAAAAAAAATGCATTTTTGTTTTTCATTCAAAAAAAAAAACATTAAAATCAAAGTTTTTTTTAAATTACAAAAATTTACTTTGAATTAAACTCTACAAAGATAATGAAACACTCAACAGATTCGCAAGGTTTTTACTGGAAGACACCGAAAAGGGTGTCAATTTAATTAAATGACGAGATAACAATAATTTGCCTTAGGTCCATTTTAGATTAAAAATAAAGACCGACAATTCTTCCTTTAATTAGATCTTGCTATTGTTTTTTTTAATCGTCATCTTCGTTTTCTTTTAGCTTCCTTCATTTCATCAACATTATGTTTGCAACTTGTTTTCAATTTCCTTGTAATTTTCCCCTTTTTTTCGTCTCTTCATGTATTGTTTCAATGTAGTGTAATAAGGAGCAACTTTTTTTGTCGGTTCCTCTTTGAACCAAGAAAAAGAGCACACAAAAAATCGTCTATTATCCTGATGTGCAGTAGAGATCCCTAATGGAAGCAATTCTTGTTCTTAGTCCTCCCCCTTTTTTTTTTATCTTGAACCTTGAAATACGAATGTATAGAATAGGGGATATACACACGCCTTCCACTCTTCTATAATCCAGAATTCCATAACACTCAGTTTTATGTCTGGATGCATCGATCTAGATTGTCGACTGAAATCTTTTGGTCAGCTTACGGATGGGATTTTAACCGAAAAACGTATGTTTTCACTTGAATCCTAGACAGGATTATGGCGCCTATAGGATAACTAGACCGGCGGATTAGATTAATCATTAAAAACGGAGATACTCAACTATAAATTGAAGGAAATTTTTGGCTAACAATTTTATTGCTTTTATCATTTTCACTTTCTCACTTCTAAGGTAAACTACAATAAATATACCTACGCACATATACGCACACAAACACAACTACTTTGTTATTTATTGGTATCATTAGACGAATGAGCCTAATGGAACTCACCACATATAATAAACTCGATAGCAGTATGTATTATCTACGAAAAATAGAAGAGGAAGAGAGATAGGTAGTTAGGTAGTAGTGCTTGACTGTGCGCCCACCTTTACCCCATTACACAAACAAATAGGAAACGACAAAACCAGAAAAACTTTTCGTAATAAATTGTTTATATTTAGAGTAATGAAAATGGATGGAAAACTAAGATGAGACCGTAATTCTTAAAAATTCAAGCATAAAATTAGTTTTCATGATCTAATTATTGTAAAATCTATTAACTAACCAAATTGGCCTATTGAATTTGTAATAAAATAGAAGAATTGGACATGTGTGTGTGTGTGTTTATTAAAATTCAGCATTTAGATTGGTTGTTTGGTAGTATTCACATACCTTCCCTAACAAACCTATTGGGGTGTGTATACATGTATACATCTAATTTTTTTTAGGGTGGAATACAAATTATTAAATTACCTTCTAAAATATGGTCGTAGTAATATTCAAAAGGTATTTAATAACAGGTAAACACTCAAACATCTGTCTATTTAGGTGGTGTTGTTTTTACTCGATTGATACATTTGTGAGGTGGAGCCTATCATATTGCCATCTCTTTTCATTACTCTACCTGCAAGTATATTATCCATCTTACTCTGTACCCCCTGCCCCCACGTCGGAATGTATTTGTGAACATTGAAACAGCTATAGTCTAGTTTTTCGTATATTTCTATTATAAATAACGAATACTGTATGAATTACTAACACCCCATCATTCTTCTATCTTTATTTCACGAACAGAATTTATTACAAATACGTTGTCGTCATTGGTAACCGAGCGTAATGTCGCCCCCTTCTTTTTATAAAATTCCATCCAACTGGAAAAAGTGATAACGTTTTTTTTTTGTGTGTGTGTGTGTGAAGCGCATATAGTTAGAATTATAAGGATTTTGCTTTTGATTGATTTTCTATAAAGTTTCTGTATATTATACGTCATTCAACAATAAAAATATAATCAACATACAGAATATGAAGAAGAAGAAGACGCAGAAGCAGAAGGGTGGTTATAGTAGATTCAATTAGGGTTGCAGGTAGAAATGTGTGGATAACGTAACAAATGTCCATTTTATGAATCTGAATATGGGGTCACTGTTTCTCGTATGTGTAGAGGGGTGGTTTTTTTTTTTTTTTGGAAAATTTATTAGACTCATTAAATGTGCGACCCCTTTTGTTTCCAAATAAACAATGAAACACGTTATTTAAATTGTAAATTTATATATATATATATATATATATGTATATTTTGTATATACATATATACATATATTTAGTTGAATAAGGGGGGTGACTAGTACAACCAATATACCGTAAAATGGTTGTTTTCACACTAGATTGAATTTAGGTTGTTTTTTTATTTTGGGTGAATTATTGGTATTTTCTCAAAAAATAATTTAGTGATTGCGGAATTGAATCTGAACATCGATAATAAATATAAAACTATATACTATAGAGAAGGGGTGAAATTAATAAATTTATAGAGATTAACGATCGAGACGACCATTCTACGAAATTGTAGTAATTGAGATGATATTTCTTTTGTGTTGGATTGGAACCATAAATCACTAGTTTTCAATCGCAGATTCGACCAATTCGATGGTAGAGGAGAACACAGAAAACGGATTTTTTCCCCCCCCGGTTTTTATCTCAATCTTACAAATTTTACCGTCATCACTATCTTCCTTGTTTTCCTTTTTTTCGATCTAGATTTCGATTAAACAAATAGTAGTTTTAGTAAACACCTGACAATGTTTGAAAGAACACAAGAGAACAAAGGAGGGCAAAAAAGAAGATAAATGGATCAACTTGATTTCAATTACTGCAATTAGGAGCCGGTTGTTTGTGAATTGTTAAATGGAGAATATACAGTATGCAGCTGCAAATTGGGTATATAGGAGGAAGCATCGATTTTACCCACTCTCATGTCTTTCATATAACTTGAGATAAACAGAAACCCATCCCTAATTGGGATACAAAATATTACCTATCAGACTAATACTTTATAATGGATGATAAGCATTTGCTATCTTTGTCAGGAGCAGGAGGAACATTGTGAAATTCTTATCAAAGTACTGTGCACATTTCCAGACAATTGTATCAAACAAAGATCCATACTAAAAATGGCGTAAACAACACTTCTGACTGCCCAGTCTCACTTTATAAGCATGGATGCTTTCTCCTATGTACCTATTTTGCTGGCGCCTACTGTATAAATTATGATCACTCCGATTGCCAACGTTCTGGACCCCATTACAGACTATTTTTTTCTATTTACTGAATAACGATTAGAAAACGAAATTTTTATTTACAGAATTTGTTGGAACAACGCATCCAAGATTTGGAAATGGCTCTGGAAACGGCCCAAAAGAACGAATTGCGTGATAAACAAATCATTACAAAGCTACAGAAGCAAATTGCAAGGGTAAGCTTGTGTTTTTTTTTTGTTTTTGAAAAATAACAGAAATATGACGACTCTTGAAAGTTTGAAACAAGAGAATTTAGAGAAAGTTTATTAGATATAACCGCTGTTTTTTTTTCAACGGTACCCTATAAAAATTAGAACAAAATACAGTAGACACCCGTATAACGCGAGTTCATACAACGCTAATTCCTATAACGCACCAGAGATTTTACGACTATTGTTTTCAAATAACGCGATTGTTCGTACAACACGCTAAATAAAAGGACACAGAAATTATTCAATAACGGGAATTCGTATAGCGCATAATGTAGTAACCGCGTTATACCGACGTCTACTGTAGATGAGAGAAAGACGATAAAGTTATATCTCGGAAAATCATGACGCCAACTTTGGCGGCTACTCCTCTAGGTTCTCTAGGTATTTCCAAACAGATTGTAGTTCAAAGATCAAAACTTTCTTCTCCTGTTTGTTTTACATTTGAGAATATTTCCAACTCTTCTTTTTAAATTCATCCCAACTTATTTTCCACAACTTAGAAATGTGTTTGATGTTTAAATTTTGAAAATAAACTCATCTATAATTCACTTTGAAAATGGCAAAATACAAGAGATGATGGCAAAAATTCAATGATTAATGGCTTTCAACTAAAATAATAATAGTAATAATAATAATAATAATAATGTAGATATTGGTATGGTGGATTTGTAAAGAAGTTTATTATTACTACTGTATTGGAGTATAATTTTTTTTCTGTTTATTTATTTTTGTTGTTAATAGTGGATTATATAGACGGCGCCGCAAATCCACCCTTCCAGAAACGGTTGTTCTTCTTTCATACGCGACGATAACAACATTGATTTTGAGAAAAATATCCTTTTCATTTTTACTAAAACATCCCAACTAATTTATACTTTTTGGAAAGTTTTCAATTATTGTTTTTTATGTCGCATTTTGGAAACAAAACAACCCAATATTGATTTGACGTTGTTGTTGGTTGATTGTGTTTGAAGACAAGTTGGCAAGTCTTTCTAATATATAATTCAATCTTAAAGATTGTCTGGAACATAACCAAGCTTAAAAAGAAAAGTTGCCTTTCAACTATTCCCAATATAAAGAATGAAAGAAAGTAACAAAAAAAAAACAAACCATTGATTTAAGACTTGTAATAATCAAAACCGGAGCCGACTACTTTACTATTGCCGCCCCAAATCAATATCAAACTTCGTGAATCAACTGTCTTTTAAAAACTGAACAAATACCAATCACCTGTTATCATCATTCACATCTGCAAAACGTGATCCTTCAACACTACTATAACTAGTAACCTGTTAACAAGATGTTATCATTTACTGCAAAATAAATAATTCTTTTGATCCGGATTCCTTAAATCTCCCCTACACTTTTTTCCGATTATATATGTGATTATAGATCTTTATATGTGTTTGTGTGGAGATGATGTATATTCATGATGGTAGTGAGCAAAACTTGCACCAATGTATATGGTATTAGAACAGTGAACCTTGGCGCCGGGACGTTGCGTCGCGTCAAAGGGCGGAAAGGGAGGCGCCACCATCACGAATCTAATGTTAAAGTAGAAATAGGAAAGGTTAACGTGCACCTTACTGGGAAAAAAATAGACGTATGTTAGATTTGACAAATAAATCAGGTGTCTGTGTGTTTTTTTTTGGTTAATATCTAGGAATCAATCGAGTGAAAGTTATAAAACCCTTGTAGAAAAGAGGGTTGATTTACAGATTATATAACATTGTAGGGATGTTGGTTGTTCAGGTTTCAACGATAAATAAGAGGAAATTATCAATGCATTTTGTGGTTGAAACATAATTATTATAGACGTATGAGGGTTGTTTTTTTTTATGTTGATTTGGCTTCTAGATGCTTCTACCACAATCTGGTTTCGTTGAATTTTATGTTCGTTTACCGAAATCGAATGGAGTGAACTACAAAACCTGAATCCATTACGTTTTGTAAATTAATCTTAAAAGTTCCAAGTTGAATTAACGATAAATCTTCTCTTAGGTAAACTTGAATGCCATCTTAAAAGGTTTGTGTGTGTGTGTGTGTGTATGATGGCGTGAGGTGTGTTTTAATGTTGATAAACCAAGTCGGATTAGTGTCAGTTGAGGTTTTTTTTCCCTTTCATTCATTCATTTATTTGTAAAAAAAAAAAAATTGATAACTCTAGCTCAGTTGGATATTATCAAAACCAAATATAGAATCACTGTTGCTGTTTTATCTGTAACAGTGAAGAGAGTGATGTCAGTATCGTTGCATATAAATTACGATAATTAACCACAGTACACAAATTACATTAATTAAGATAAATGAGAGTGGCACAAGAAGCATTAGATGTATTACCATTACGACCCCTCAACAGACTCATATTCTTTGTCCTATTGGATAAAAGTTAATGTAAAAGAAGGATGGTTGTGTTATTCAACTGTTATGGTGGTGGAACATAATTTCCCAACAACCACAAATAATTACAAAGATGTAACTTTGGAAAATTTCCAGTTTGTCAGAAAATTGTTGAAAAACTATTACATGTAAACACGCAATATAAGGGTGAATTTTTCTATACATAAATTTACAATATTTTGGTAGTTTGATAAGTTTTCAACAAATTTTTAATGATTATACCCACAAAACCACCCCTTTTTTACCGTTTCAAAATTGAAGCTACCAATGTCTATGTATGGTCTGTATTTAAACATGTTTCCCTTCGATCCTTTTAATTCTGCAATTGACATATTAGGGTGTGTAGACCGGTGAGTAAGGGTAGAAAATTCCACCCTTATTATTTTATACATATAGTATATAGGGTGAAACAAGTCCGAATATTCTACAATACATGAAAATGTGGTCATCCCCTAATTGGTATTAATCCCTAGTTGAGTATTTATGTAAAATCTGCTGGACTTTAATTCCTTTTAAAATTATATTCAATACGTATACGATTTTTTTTGTGAATTTTGTTAGTCTAGAAATATATCGTTGGTAATCATCTGAATTCGGGGTTGTTCGTTCGTCTGGCTCATGTGTACGTAAATTTTTATTAAATTAGCTTCTAGTTGGTTTTTTCCACTGACGTGTTTGTGTTTTAAAACGATTTGTAACATCAAATCTATGTATTAGAGGGTAGTAAAGAAAATACACATTTTTCTACCACATCTAGTAAACTCAGATTTCCCAATGGAATAACGTAGGGGTTCTTAAATCTTGAATAATAGTCGTTTCATCTACAAGACCAATGTTTTAAATAAGTATCGTTCTCTTCCAACCAATTAGTCTAACCTAGGGCGTGTAAGGCTTTCTGGTTACATTTATCTATACAGGTTGTGACACTTCATCTGGAAACATTGAAAACACTACAAGAAATGAGCGTTCGGCTGAGTTGAAAGAGGTATATAGAAACTACCCTCAATACCATGTTTAAACTGTAATGTAAGCTAATATCATCTTTCTCTTATTATTGCAATCGTAATGCTTCTACGTAACTTGAGACAAAGACAGCATCTGTTTATCTGTTAAAATATTAGAAATCCTAGACTGGAAGGCTACTGTTCCAGATCTTGTTTCTATTTAAACTGTCACAACCTGTATATGGGTGGAAGCGATGTTTTGAAAACTTTATATCGTTACGATTAATGTTTCTCTTTATTATTCATAAGTTTCCTGTTGAAAATTTGTATTTTCTTTTACGATTCGCCGTCCAAACTACTACTACGAGTAGATTTTTTTATGATGAAATTAGAAAGTTTGCTTGTTTTGGCTGTAATCCAAAATAAATGAAAAAACAAAAAAAAGAGTTGACAACAATATACTTTTATTTATAAATAAAAGAATTAATTTTGTATTACCCCCATTATAGTATTCTGGTGCACAAGATATCAGTAGTAATCTAATAAAAATAAAATGGTCTCTCTTTCTGTCGTTTTGAGATTTGGCAAGATTCCCAAATGGACTTTAAAGAGATTGGACGAGAGAACGTTAAAGAGAATCGATGAAATGCTTGATCTTGCAACCTATTTTTTTTCTTTTTTTTTTTTTACAAAACAGCATATATATTTTGAAAATTATAACAATATTAATCTAAATTTTTATTATTTTAGTATCGTTGAAACACCTGATACAATAGAAAGTCTTGTAATATAGTGAGAGTATCCTTTCATTGTTGTATTATAAGGGTTGAAGTGTAGAGTTAATAAAATTTAACAAGCCACACTGGCGCCTGGACGACATTTTAACAGGCGACTGATTTTATAGATGTTCATTAGAACAATGAAACACACATCTTACCTATTATAGTTTTCAGCAGCTTATTTTTTTTTTTTGGTGTTGGTATTATAATTGAACTTTACAGACATTGATTAAGTAATTTCCTGTTTTTGTCAATATTTTTCAATTAACTTTATAACAAACCAGATATTATAAAGAATATCTTCATCTCATCATTATCAATCGTAATTATTATGTATTCATCATTGATGTTGAATGGTTTTTGCACTAGTCGTATTAATTAACGTTTTAGAAATGTAATTTAATTTCTCTTATGTCTGTATGAACTTTAATGGAATATTAAGAGTGGTAGAAGAAGAGAGAGAGAATGTAAAACTACTTAAATGTTATTAAATGAAACAAGATGCAACATTTCTGTTACGTTTTAACAACCAAATCAACAGAATAATAATAATCTTAAACAGTACCGGAGTAAACCTTGTGGGGCCCTTAGGCAAACGAAATCTTGGGGCCCCCCTCTTCCCAGATGATCTATCTATACCCATGCATCCACAATTTTAATAAAATCAATATTTTATTTACAAAAAACAAACCTAAGCTGAGAAATGCATGTTTTGCGTACCGAGAGAAAATTGCGGCCTCGGCCAACAATCTCGAACGCATTTTACAGTCGAAATGTATACCTACAAGATTTTTTATGCAACCGTAAATAAAAAAAAAATTGACAAGTTGGTCTTTTCATTCATTTCATAGTAGGTAGCGGCCGTAAAACTACTTTTACATCCGCTTCCAATGGTAACCAACGTACAGGTATTTTTACGTCCGTTTCCAATGACAACCAGGACTTGTTCCAAACAAAAAGTAAGTATTTTACGACCTGAATTTCGGTAAACTGTTGACATTTAATGCATGTGGAAAGCAGTGGCAAATAAAGGTACAATAGGGGTAAAAAGTGTCCACCACTGTATTTTGAAAAAAAGTGAAAGTTGGACTGGAAATTGTCGCGGGGTCGCTAAAAGGCATGGGGCCCGTAGACTGCTGCCTATTCTGTCTAATGGTTAATCCGGCACTGATCATAAAGGATGGAGAATTGCAGTTTTGATTCATAAAATTTCATCATCAACATTCACTAATTTCTCATTTAATTATAATGGAACGCTGTCGAGCTTTATTGCTTTCAAACAGGAAATACTCACTCTTCATATACGCTGAAAACTAACTCAAAAAAAAAAAATGATCTGAAGAGTAAACAAACTGAAAGTTGACAAATTTATGTACCACACACTACCATAGAGTGGATCGGAATAAATTTTGAAACACCTTCAAATAGATAGTAGAAGGGAGGGTTTTGCGTGCCATATCACAAATCTTTTGTTTATTATCTAAAATAAACGTTTCATAGTTGATTTACGCTACTAGATAACAAATACAATGAGTATAGTAGTATCTGTTGTAGTAAAATAGTAAATTGTGGAGCGCTTGCGTCATCATCACCACCACCACTGTTGTTACTACCACCGTCAGTTTCAAGGGGGTGAATTCTATTTTGTTCCATTTCACATTCAACTACCACCACACACACCACTTGTGTATACTGTGTAATGTTTTTTTATACGAAATAAGTGATGCGTATTTCGTAAAATCATTTTTTTTTCAGTTCTGTTTAATTTCTGTAAGTTTGCATGATATTTATGGTTTACCCTCAAATTTTGGTGTTAGCCAGAATATTTTCCATTTTCTTAGTTAGTGAGAGTGACGTGACAAATGATAAGAGAGTTTAGTTGATTAAAATGTTGTTATATTAGAGATAAAGTGGAAGAAGAACGGTTTGTTTGACCGAATGTTTGAATGAATGGGATCCACTTTAACTAAATCTAGTCGTGTAAGTCCACTTAATTCTTAATTTTTTTTCTATAATATATGGGATTTAATTGTTACGAATACTGACAAGTAGCATATCAATGTTAGCTCTAGTGCAACACATTTATATCCTACGAACATTAACATTCCGAATGGTAACCACATTTTATGCAGTAACTGTAGCGATTACGGGAATAGTGGATTTCTCTAGGGATTTCTTGGGATTTGTGTGAATATCGTTCAACGGATTTATAGATAGGATAATTGATAGTATGTTGTGGGTAAAGTGTCTGGATAGATTAATTTTTTTTTGCAGTAGAATTGAACGATTATTCTTTCTAAAATTTACTGTATATCGTACTGTGTTTTTTTATAGTTAAATTTCTATTTGGCATCTTCCCAAATAGCACACTGCAGAGGGAAATAGTTGTAACATTTCTGGAATATATACATAGATTTGATCAATTTTATTATTGAACCAACGTTCTCATTTCAATTCCACCACCATTGTAGCGATTTGTTTATATTTGTGGGAGAATCGACACAAAACACAATCGAAAATACGAAAAAAAAGAAGCAGTAGTAAAGGCTATTATAGGCTTTTTTCACAGATAAATCAATGTCGATTACTGTTTAGACATAAATTTAATACGATCGGTCAACCGTTATAGTTCAATAAAATCGATATACATAGAGCTGAACGATAAATTTTAATTGAATGCAGTTTTATGTCTAATTGTTTAAAAATGGTGGATGCGCCGGGTTATTCGGAATATTAAAATAAATTCTCTATTATATATTGAATTACACATCATTATTATAATGGAATTATTTGGAAATAATGAGGAATGCATACATTCTCGTCTAGACTACTGAAAAAAAGGGTTGTTTTTTTCCCACCTGAAATTTTCACAATGGTTTCACTATAGTAACCGTGAAACAGAAAGGGAAAGGACTAGAATTACATATACTTTATAGAACGTAGTGTAGACAGAAAGGACGTTAATCGATAGAGACGTGCTCTCTACCCTCTCAGCACTACTACTGTTGTTGTCGCCATTGATTTTAAACTTTCAGTTGACGACAGCTCATCTCACCGTTTTTCTTTCTATTTTGCAGAAAAAAAAACTGACCCTGAACGACTTTTATACAGATTGCTTTTTCCCATTCTGTTAATCGTGCTAATTTTGTGCAACGTTAACAGTTAAATTTAACTGCCTCTTTTGATCGTTGAAAGGTTAAGTTATTTTAGGATTATTACAGGATAAAGTGCAGAAATAATCGCAATTATAACCAACTATTTATAGATCTGGTTATGATTTGCATAATTATTAAGAATCTATTCCAAGTTAATTGTTGTTTTAAACAACACCCTCTTTTATTGTAATAAAAATAGGTATGGATCGTTAATCCATTTATAGTGAATTAAAAAACTTTCAACAGTTCATCCTCCCCCATAATTGCTTAGTTTCTTCTGACAATTACATTCATTAAGTCTAATACTATTGTTCGCAAGTCCAATTTAAACTCCTCTTTCTCTCTATATTTGAAGGTATTTTGAAGAGCGTTCATAATCTCCCCTTGATTGTATCCAACTTTTGCCTGCCATTCTCTTTATATTGAAAGAGAGAGGAAATTTACAGGCAGATTTATTATTTCCTTCTATCGTAAAAATTTGTTTAAAACAAAAATATGATTAAAGTTGGAATCTTGGAATTAAAAAGTCAAATCAGAAAGTTGCAATTTCTCTGTGTTTAGTAGAAGGGTGGAAAACAGCCAACATTTCAATAAAGTTGTCGCCTGTCCACTGTAAACGCAGGTATATTTAATTTAATTGTAAATTTTTATCGTTTTTTCTTCTACTTCCACAAATAAATTGTTTTACATCTTTTGTAAATTCAATTTTAAGGTAGCGTAGAAATATTAAAATACCAGTAAAGAATGTAAATTCACCCCACTTAAAAGAAAAAATCTATTATCACCACCACCACCACTCACAAACTTAACAAATTGTATTTTACACCATCTGTGCAACTTTTCTTCTTACTCTATATGGGTTTTTTTCTACACACAGCCCCTTTCTGTCATAATTGACTGTTGTTGCATTTTGCCAGCTGACGACGACGTCATTTTTTTCTGCATTTATCTCTGTGTAGCTACTTTTTAAAATAAGGAAACAATGTCATATATTTGAGGGTAAATTCAGAGGGGATAAATAAAAAGCCTTGTCTCCGGACATTACTTTAAATCTTCACCAAGTGGCATTTGTGGTTTTATTCTGAATGCATTTACAACTCTTATATAGATGGGTGATGTAGAATTTCCTCAATGCGTGTAGAAAGGAAGTCTATGATACTTGTTTCCTTTACGTTCATGGTTTGTGTTTTATTTATGAACATAAACAGGTTGTGCAAGATGTGTTGTTTTATTTGTTGAATATTCTAACTTCCCCTAGTTTTCTATGCTTTATTTTGAATGCTTAATCAAAAATATGGTCGATTTTTTGTATCAAAATAGCCTTAGAATAATTGTGCAGAATTGAGAAATCAATCTCAAAAATCCAATGATGAGGGTTCATCCCCTATACTATACACGCACTCTAAATCTAAAGGTATATATCGCAGATGTGGTCGTGCCCTGCATGATGATGATGATGATGATGATAACACAAAAGTTTCTTAATAGCAGACTGCGTGTTACAGCTTAAAGATATAATGGAGTTAGCAGCAAGATAAACTGCCATCTTTTCGTTTTGATGGAATCAATTTCTAACAAACTGTAGAAGAACACCGTAAGGTAGATCTTCTGCGAAAAAACAATAACTTTATTAAATCGATGAGTTTGAAAGTAGTAGGAATCTGCGTGATTTGTAACTGAAATTGTTTGATATGAGAAGGAATATTAAAACTGGTGGTGTTATTTAGTAAATGGTCCATAAATAGCCATCTTTCATCCATTCAAAAACATGATTGATATGATGGCAAACACATCTGTATTTTAAATGTGATGTAGTGGACAGTTGAGACGTTTAAATATGCACATTTGCACACTATTTCAGCAAGTAGCTATTAAATGGTCCCCCTTTTCTAACAATTGCAAGTAGAGGAAATGCATTAAGGTTGCTATTGTTGTTATAAGTACGAACATTCAAAAAAAAAGAGCTGAATCATTTAAATTTTGATAGTTTTCAGTAGTTTGTTAACTGTAAAATCATGTTAGTATTGTTCTACGATCATTGTATTGAATTTTAAACAAGTATCTAACGGATTATAAAGAAAGCTTGCATTGTTCCCCGTGTAATCCATCACATATTATTCATATTTATTTTTGTACTAATTCTAATAAAACAATAGTGTCAATCGATACATTATTGGTTAAAGATGGAGATATACTGGGGAATACTGAAACCAAACAGGAAATTTAACCGCCCTCCACCGTTTCACTAGTCCTCATTAATGAAGAGGGTGAGAGTGAGAGTGATGTTACTGTTTGGTTCAACTATTGATTCAAGTTGTTTGCTTGTTGCTAACTATACACAACACAAATAAATAGGAATTAATGTTATTATTTTGCTATTTAATTGAATAAAATCTGTTAAGATTTAGTAAAGTACAAAATTTCTCTAATAAGGATAGATTAGATATCGTTATCATACAAAAAAAAATCACCCCTGTTATTTCATTATCTAATAAAAAAACGATATGGTCTGTAAATGACATCTGTGTGGGTGTATATTTGTTGAGATGACAAGAGTAAAAGGGGTGAGGGGCAGTCTACTACTAATAACTACTATATTGCGACAAGTATAACACATCTGATAAGACCCACATATAGGGTGACTGACCATGACAGATCTACACATACACACATACGTACACAGTGTGTGTGTGTGTGTGTGTGTGTGTGTGTGTGTGTGTGTGTGTGAGAGAGTAAGAGGGATAGGGGGAAATGCAATGTTTCGAGAGGTGCACAAAAGCAGCTATCAGTAGAATGGGAATCAAGGGTGGTTTGTCCATTGCACCACACAATATCCGTCAGTGACGCCGGTTGGGTCTTTCTTTTTACTCTCTATGTATGTATAAAGCCTTTCAGACAGATTACAAGACCAACAACCCTTAGTTTGAGTATGTGTTTCTGTTGGCAAAAAAATCACACTAATGCCAGATTAATCCTGAAGGATATTATGGGTTGGTTATTTTTTTTTCGAGAGAGAGAGAGATTAATTCCTAATAAAGTTTATCCGTTGTTGAAGTTGTAAAATTTTTATTTAAAAATGCTTTGAAGAGAATCAATTTATTATGGAAATTGTTAAGAACGTCGCAGAAGAAGAACCGACGGGCAAATAAGAACAAATGAGATGCAGAATCGCTATCTTCGTCTTATGGCAACAAGTACCAGATCAATTACCGATCAATAATTAGCTAACGAAGATCGTCCTGTAACTCGTCGAACAGTTTATCGCAGAATCATAGCTTTCGGCTTACAATCGCATCTTATGTTACCATTAAAAGTTCAACACCGGCAGCAGCGTTTGGAGTGGTGTAGGGTTACGATTGCATAGGGAAGTGTTCAGTGATGAATTCTGGTTTTGTTTGTGGGTATTATGGTATGGGGTGCTATAACTTATGGGAGTAGCTCTTGTTTGATATTCCTCCGATGCAATATGATCGCCTAGCAATATATGGATGAGCAGGTAGAACCCCATATTCTTCCATTACTTGGACAGTTGGAAGATCTACTTTTCCAGCAGGATAATGCCTGCGTCCTCATATTACAAAACGTTCTATGGACCGACTTGTCAATCTCTTGGCATGGCCACTGCGATCTCCCGATTTTTCGCCCATCGATAATGTTTGGGACTTGATGAGGAGAAGATTGAGGAACTTGCTGCAGCCTCCGCAGACATTGCAAGCTCTACAGCACGAATTATAGCTAGGTTGCTTTGGACAGAATACCTCAAAAGGAAATCGAGCATCTGATAGAAGCGATACTATGAAGGGCAGGAGAGTCTGTAACCAACAGCGGGAGACCAATTTTATAGCTTAGACACTTATATAAAGCATAGTTTGTTAGGCAAAAAGTTGATACGGTTCAGCTGTGGAATATTAATAATTAATTACGAAAATACAAATTCAATAAGGGTTGAGTGAGATTAGATAGATTCTCCCAACATAAAAGCATCTGTGATTTTGGATTACTACGTCGATAACTGTTTATTTTTGCTTGAATGAATCTTTTCAAGTTGTTCTCTTATTTATTCACTCTCCGTTTTTGTTTATTTATCGTTAATAACAATATTTAATTTTGTATTTCCAGGTCAGTGAATCTCCAATTAATTTCAAAAATTGTTCAATCCACTTTCCATACGTTCCATTGATTATTATTATTATTATTATCTTTGTCAATTATGTCGATTAATTAACAAAATACGTAGGTTATAACACACTCACTATACCATAGTCGTTGAATTGAATTTGATTTTTGTTTTGTAACAACAAATACAAACATGCTAGATATCAGGAAAAAATAAATAAAAAAATAATGATGGAAAGTTCGTATGACAGTGATGGATCAGGGGCCAATTACTGGCAAGCCCCTCGTTAGATGAAAAGCTTATGACTAACAATCAAAAATATCGAATTAAATAGGGATGAAAAATGAACCTACCCTCAAGCGTAAACTGTTCAGAGGGATGAAAAACTGAGAGTTATATAGAATATCAGATGAATTTGATTCGATTTTTGTAACACTACTGTTCTAATTAATGCAATTCAAAATCAGTGTAAATGTTACAATTGCAACATCATTCGTTGTTTTTTTGTTCATTATGTTGTCATCATTGTTGTTACAGTTGTATTTTTATTGTGATACACACAGTAGGGTTTTTATTTGGTTTTAGTGTCAATTAAGTGATCACGCACTAAAAAGAAGAAACACTTGATTGTTTCGTTAACATTAATTAAATATTATGGTCGCATTTCAATGATTCCTCCTCTTCACTCTCCTGCACATGTTGTTTTCATTGTTAATTCATTGTGACAAGTGATCGGTCATGATAAAATCCAACAACTGTTGTCCTATAAATTTATCTCTATATTTCGTACTGTCTGAGTGGTTTTGTTGTTGTGCTGTTGTATTGTGTTGAATGGGTTGTGTTTCAAAATATGTTGACAGCATAGTTAGATAGAGATAGGGAAATCTTTTATAAAATTCACGATATAGAAACGTGAATGGCGTTTTCAAGTTTTAAATATTCTCATGTATACGGTTGTAAAGAGGTTCGTTATATTGTCTGTTATTAATTGAATTATAATCAGTAAAAAAGCATTTTTAGATCAAAATAAATGATAATTTTTGCATTTACAGAGAGAATCTGCTCAAAGGGATGCTGACCGAGAACGTCGTCTACGCGCTGATAGCGAATCCAGGGCGAAGCAAGCCCTACAAGAAGCTGCACGTTGTCGTTCCAGACTCAAATTACTCACAAACGAATTTGTTAAGTAAGTATTACTATATCGATTACTGCATTTTTACGCCGGTAAAACCGCAATTTCCTTCAGAAAATAGGAGTTTAGTAAAGATTGTTTGTGTGGTTAAACTGTAAAACTTTTGGTAAAAATGTAAGAAAATTGAAACTTTCTCAAATCCATTGCAGAATTGCGACTTTCTTTATAGAGATTGTATTGCAGTGTTTGTTATTTAATACACCGTCATTTCGTTCATTCTATTCGATCATAAAAGAATAGATTATTGTAGTAGTCTTCACTGTTCTATCGTTTCATCCACCCATTCGAGTTTATTTTGTTTTATAACGCCTGTTGTTTTTTTTTTACGTTCAACGAAAGTCTTACTGTAATATGTAGCTTGGTTTTTAGCTTTGTTCTTTATGATACGCCTTCTATTATTTGTAATATAAGCAGTCGCTTCTTCTTTCCGTTCTCTTCATTTTAAGTTAACTCATTTTGAACGAAAATTGATGTAAATCCCATCCAATATGAGAAATGCAAATCCTAACTGTTACGTAGAGAGATTGTCTTGTTGTTGTTTTTTTTGTCTACACAGCTTCACTGTTATGTTTTTTGAGTTTGATTAAATTAATTTCGGATAGATGTTGTTTTCTGTAAAACACGGTGTAAGTTCAATTACAATTTTTGTCTGAAAACTTTTCCATATTTGGTATGGTTGGTGTCCCTATCTAACTTTTAACAAGATAAGAACCGAAGAGTTGAAAATACAACACAACAGTTCAAATATTTGCTTCTAGTTCATCATTAGGGTAAAAGATAAATCTGGGCTAGGTTCTATCAAAAAAAGAAAAAAAAATAGGAAAAAGGTCTCCCTCGAGCTCATATCTGACGGTATAAATCAAAATTAAACAAACAAATGACAGTTTTCCAGAGAGATAGAAAATTCTAAGCTACTAACCAAACAAAATTATGTCCAAAACTTTTGATTTACACACGGTACACGAACGGTTTCAGTATGATACGGTTGAATTAATACAAAAAAATTAAATAAACGACTTTATCATCATCTACCGTGTAAGGGCGTATACAAACGGCGGCTTTTTATCGCGCATTCGTGAAACGTGCGATTGCAGCGCGTAAAAACCAACTAATGAATGTGTGGAAAGGTACAAAGAGTATACGAGCTTAGGGCGTATGCAAACGAGGACTTTTTATCGCGCTGATTCCGCGCATTCGTAAAACGTCAGGCTGTTGCGCGTAAACACCAATTATCTAATGAATGTGTGAAAAAGTACAAACAGTACACGAGTCTTCGGGCGTATGCAAACGACGGATTTTTATCGCGCTGATTCCGTGCGTTCGTGAAAGGTGCGATTGCAGCGCATAAAAACCAATTAATGAATGTGTTTACAGCATATCTTAGTTGCGGTTACCGCGCATGATCAGCGCGATAAAAAGCCGTCGTTTGTATAGGCCCTAAATCGGAGGGTTAAATGTAAAAAGATATTTTACTAAATTCCACTGGATTCAGTCATAGAGATGGCCTGGATAAATTCGTTTCAGTAAACAACATTATATTGCTGGAACTTCATTTACGACACAGTCACATAAAAAACGAGAAGAAACATTTGAAACATTTGGCGTAGATTTCAGTTGTAATATTTCCTCATCATCATCATCATCATTTTTTTTTTTTATTCTAAGTTTCCGCCTCCTGTTACATATATACATAGATGTGTAGTTTTTGGACAATTTCCAGAATTAAACATTATGGATTCCTAGATGTATATTTTTTCTTGGGTGGTCGGTTTGTTTTCCATCCTTTCTTTTTTTTTCTTCTTCTTTTGTCCCTCTCAAGTATCGTGCTGCTGGTATATAAAGAGACAAACTATATACTGCTGGTAGAAAGGCGGTGTTTTTTTCTTTCTTTGTCGACACTCGCGTATCAAATGTCAACGTGACAAGCGGAAATTAACAAGTGCACTGCTGCGTTCAAGATTCGTCATTGTAGTTGTAGTAAACAGTATACCTGTCACGCTAGAATTGTTTTGTACAAGAACAAAGCGTTATTGTTGCATTGAAACTATAGTAAGAATTTTGGAAATTGTTATTGATTCAAATAAACCACCCTCATTCAAATAATTTAACGTTATCGTAATGATTCTTCAAAGTATCAAATTGACTATAGTTTTGATAATCCAATAAAATCTCTCGTTAAACTAAATGATTCATGCGTGTGTATGTTTCACAGTTGTGGTCGTTAGAATCATCCCTCTTTACCTTAACAACGGTAAACTGTAGGAGATAGCATCGGAAATGAAGTAATTTCGACAGCAACTCTAACTAAACTCTCCCTCATCCATATAACTTACTTGTACTTAATACAGTTATCTTATTTCGACGCTTAAAACCGATTATTGTGTTGTAGCGTTATCATTATTGAATTTCCATACTGTCGTGTCTCTCTATTTGTTTTTCTATTGTCAGTATTTCATCGAATTTCTCAAGAATGTTGAAGTTTGCGATTCACGCAGACATTAATCAATTGTTGCATGCCAACACATACAATTTTATAGCTACCGTTGTTGGTATTTCAATAATTCAATGATTTGTGGTGGTGGTTGTGTTGTCGGTTGATGACCGCCGTTGTTGTTATTTCATAAATCATTTCAGGAAATTGAATGTCGTCTGAGAAATAAATCTTAAACAGACTCTATCATTGGTGGTGGTTTCAATTGAAATTCATGAAAATAGACGGGCGTATATTTTATCATTCCGGTAAACTACTAGGGGGTTGGAAAATTGGTGGAGGCGCCGGGTTGTTTACGTTAAAATAACGTTGTGTTATCAGATGTGATAGTTTGTGGTATCGTAATGGTCAATATGACGCCATTTAGTAAGTTGTTTAATTTGACTTGCAGAACTTTCGACCATAAAATAGAATTAGATTTAGTAAACAACAGTTGTATTAGACATTATTATGTGAGAATATTTTCGAAAAAAACAACAACATGCAAGTATTTTTAGGCTTGTGGGGTCTAAAGATAAATTTAGATCGTTTATCGGCTGTACATTATTTAAACGTCCAAAATATATCTTCTAGTATATCGCCACTAAACCATCCTTATCCAAGCAATATGTGGATGATTTACTAGATATTGGCCTCATAAAGTTTTCTATAGAGGGTGGCACGTACCTACCGCCTATTTTAAATCACCGAAATCGTCTAGATCTACCAGAAGGATAGATTTAATTGAAAATTTCCTACACCTACTATACTACCACCACTATATTATATTTTCTATGGGGGATATTTCTACCTGTCTATTTGGGGGGCTA
Organism: Lydus trimaculatus; assembly: GCA_037414755.1. Lineage (NCBI taxonomy): Eukaryota > Metazoa > Arthropoda > Insecta > Coleoptera > Meloidae > Lydus > Lydus trimaculatus. Next base: position 3,449 of record JAZBGY010001125.1, on the reverse strand, counting down.
TTAAACCATCCGGAAAAAATTGTAAGTTATCTTGTTCTGTTTCTGACAGGAATCGGACGCGTGATTGAGGAAAACGATTTTTCGCTTGAAGTGAACCGTTGACGTTCGGATTTGTCGATAGATGGAAAACTATCGTTGTTTCTTTGCTTGATTTTTTTTTTTTTGTTCTTCTTATTATTCTCTATAGTCAAGTCTATCTATCTTCCAACATTTCACTTTCGATCAGACACCATCTTCAACGCCCTATTGATTTCTCTCTACAGTTGTTGGGGGGCTGCGTTCTAAGGATTCCATAATAATTTAGAAACTAGGAGTTCGAGAGGTACGCGATTCGTATAATAGGAGGAGTAACCCTGAATGTAAATATTTGAAATTTAAATACACCCTATGTGTTCCGTAAAGAGTAAAAAAAAAAGTCAATAATGTAATTCGTCTCAAGTTAACGTGGACAAACATCCAACTTTTCCTGCTTTTTTTTATTAAATATTCAAGAAGGTCAGAATTGACTCCGATAAAGGTCGACATGTGGTGTATAAACTGAAACTGTATATAAGCTGAAAGTGATTTTTCTTATTGTTCACACTTGATACGACATTATCGACAGATGGTGCACACTTTTATTGAACAACAACCCCTACCCTTTTGTATCTTATTCATCTCCATTATGCTGACGTTCGATTTTATTTGTAATTGTTGTTAGAAGTGAGTGTGTTTGGTAAATACGAATTAAGTCGTTTATTTGAATTAACATTTAGCAATGTGAAGACATCTGTGTGTCTAACGGGTCACGATCGCTTTGAACCTATCTACAATTACAGGATACATAAAATTTCCTATTTATATTATATGTTTAGATGATCTATACGCGTGAATGAACTGATTAAAATCGACCACAAATCTCGAATTTCATTACCACATCATTTTTAGTTGTTCATCTTCTCTTTTATTATTATTATTATTATTATTATTGGTTGGTTGGTAGTTAAATGTTGAGATATAAAAATGTGCTGTATATTGTTGTTAAAAGAGGCTTATTTCAAGTAGCTGATATTGTCATGAACAAAGCCAACAAGTCGAGTGGCACTTTTCAAAATATTCTCTTTTGCAAAAGTGAGTGAGTTTAAAAGGAAAGGGAGAAGATATGGTAGAGTGGTGTTGCATTTAAGTTGCTCACTAACAACAAGAATTCTTAATTGACAATTAATCATGTCAATAACAAATGACAGATGATTATATGAAATTTTTGTATTGTTACAGAATGGAAGAAACAGTCAGATCAATGTTGGTTTATAAAAAACAAGTTGAACAACTTCGACAAGAAAAAAATACATTAACTGTAGCTTTTGAGGTAAGATTTTCTATTACATACATTCAATTAACTCCTTATTTTATCAATTTTATCTATCACTAATACTCTACAGATTTATTAAGACTGTACTGTTGTCTGATATAATAGCCAAGCATTAAATTGCTATTGCGATGTATTTAGGGGTAAGGCAGACAGGTCTGTTCTCTCCCTTTACACTCTCTAATATTCCGTTGTTATCCATCCTGCCCCCTTGGCGACGTAAATTACCAACTATGCTAGATTAACGACCAAAAAGTTTGATGTGTATAGGAGGAGTGGTGGTTTGGTGGATGAAAAGCAAAAGTAATAAGAGGAAGGATGGATGAGGAGCGTGACGGTGCAGTTGAATTTTGCATTATTTTCCCCACATCATCAAGTCATCTATTTTCAACATTATTTGATTTATGTTCGGACATGAACGATAAATGACTATTTATGGTTAATTGTGTACTATTCCACTATGATCAAAGTGTTTTTTTTTTTTTGTTCAAAATGTTGTCGATAAAATTTGGATTTTGGTCTATAAACATAAATATTCATAGATTTCGGTATTTCTATTGAATTATTAATGAACAACAACAGCTACCCATCTGTTCAAATCGAAATTATTATGAGCCAATTGGCACAGTAAATGGATTAAAAGCCAATTGTAGCTGTAATGGTCGTCAACAACGTATTGCGTTTCAACCAGAATTATCCATTAATAATAATAATAATAATAATTGTCATCAAATATTCTCAACATTTTCTATACAACGTCACAGTTTCATCTCGTTTCTTCCATTTAAATACTGAGAACCGAAATTAAACAACGCAATGACGAAATATCCATAAAACCGACTGGAATATTGAGCCACCAATGACATTCGGCTTTAATAAAGTTAGTTTTATTGCTGCTGTCACCACCACCACTGGGCCTCTTTTGGACTTTTGGGTCTTTTAATTAAATTCGAGATTTGATATTGTGTAACATTTTCAGTAAATATGAACGAATTATGTTTGTTATATTAAAGAGCAAAGGAGGGTCAACAAACAAATAAACATAAAAATTTGTTGTTTTCGTTGGAATAAATATTAAAATTTGATATAATTCTCTGAATAACATATACCTATTCAGTTTATTTTGATCGAGGAAAATCTCGTTCTGTTTGGTGGTAGATAGTAATGAATTTAGCTTTTCAACGAATTTGGTACTGGGGGGCGGTGTATATATATATCTAATGCGGTTTCATGCAAACAAAGGGTAGAACCCTCTGATTCGTCGACTTTTCTCTAACATCTTTTTATTAATGTGTTCCGTTTACCCCCTGCCATTATATAACACACATCCATACAAGCTTGTTACAGTTAACTTGGTTTTATGCCTCATTTACTGACTTCAAGACGTTTATTATCATATTCTATCTATCAAATCTTCTTCTTTTTTCTTCTCTCTATTGATTAATTCTAAACAACAACGATAAAATAGAACAATAGGTAGATGAATTAAAAAGTAAAAGAGTAGAGGAAATACGAGTTTAGCAGAAAAAAAGCTTCTGTTAATTTTAAATGAGTTTCATAGGAAGTGAAAAGAAGACTTTAAATAAGTAATTAAGTTCACTAATCTGCTATGAAAGGAACTCGGGATTCCGGTTTAATCCGGATGGGATTTTGAAATAAAACGACACGGCTGTGTAAGTACAAGAAATTGCAAAAAACTCTCTCTGCGTGAAGGAGGAAGACGAAGAAAAAAAAACACGACGATACTAAAGAGATAAGAAGAGGGAAAGACTAATTGAAAACAAACATTTAAACGGTGATTCAATATTTATGGTGGTTCCAACTAAATAACATAAATAGCGAGGGACAGACAGAGAGAGAAAAGATAGAATTTAAAAGCCCGTTAATAAGATCGTACTTTTCATAAAAGTAAATAAATCAATCCCAAAACTTTTCTATAATCAGTGAAGTTTTGTTACGTATTTATAAATAGAACAACACAATAAAAGCTTTGTGAATATTCTTTACCACGAAATTCTTGAAAGCGCTATGTCTCTTTACATTTATAGAGAGAGTTTGACATTGGTGGTAATGCAAGTTTAAATTGTAAATTACTTCTAAC
>JAZBGY010001124.1:0-28824 GCA_037414755.1 Lydus trimaculatus | reverse complement strand
TTACTGCATTTTCAGTTGGATTAAATACCCATTGTTTAAAACTACTTTCAGCACTACCATTTGTCGAAACTTGTACAACATTCTCGTCTGGATATCTTCTAGGTGGTATTGGTGGTCGACTACTATTACTATTTAATACCGGTAATCCAGATGGTATTTTCGAATTATTCCGAATTGATGTTACTGTTACATTCTTGTTGTTGTTGTTGTTGTTATTACTATTATTATTATTATTGTTGTTACTGATGGTGGGTGGTTTGATTTTCGATACGAACGGTGTTGAATGTGCTGTTATATTTGCCGTTGACATCAATTCTAAAATCTCTTTTGCATTGCCACTATCCAAATTTTGTGAATTACGTCGTTCTGGTGATGTTGGTGGTGTTTTCATTGTTGTTGCTATCGGTATACGTGATTTTGTTGTATCGATTTTTGTTGATTTCGTTGGACTCTTTTCAAAATTCGACCGTAACATATCAATTTGTTGTGTTGACCGTTGTTTATCTAATGGTGGTGATTTTGATGATTCATAACTTGATGTTGTAAAACGCATTTCTGGTAATTTCTTTAATTGTTCTTCGGCAATCTCTTGGATTTTATGTAATTCTTTTTCAGCATCGATTTTCTCCGTTATTATTATACTTTTCTGTTCGGTATGTGTTGGTGATTGATTATTTTCAAATTTTTGTATTGTTGATTCGAAATTTTTAACATAATTTTCAAACTCATTATCTAAATTACGATTATTATCATCATCATCAACATCATCATCATTACTGTTAATTGTTGGAATTATTTCAATTTCGGAAATATTTGTTAAGCTATTTGTTGTATTATTAGTTGGTGTTAATACTTGAATTTCGGTGATGTAAGTCAATGAAGAATTTGATGAATTATTCCATTTATCATCGAAATCATCTTTTTTCATATTCTCATCTTTCTCATTTGTTAATTTCGAATATTTCGTCTCTGTCACTCCAACTAATTCGGCCGGTATTTCTAATGTTAATGATGAAGGTCCATGTACTACCACATCATTATTTAGCGTATTCATTGCTTCTGTAATTGTAACATTTTTTATGATGTCTGGTGTTGTGATTGTAACCTTTGATTCAGGTTTAATAGTGCTATCCAAAGCTGTTGTATATAAGTCACTCATATTATCACTTTTTGAATCATCAGTTGATTCAACAATATCCAAATTTTTCAAATCTTTCATATTGTTATTACTACTAATAGTAACATTACTAATATTCATTTTAAAATCATCAGATTTCGGCCGTTCTAAACTACCCATAGAATGTCGTGATACTTTAATATCATCAGAAATATTCGTATCTTCCTCAATTTTTGGTGTATAATGAAAATCATCATCATCTTCACTGCAAGCTATACGTTCGGTAAATAAGAAATTTCTTGTTAAATCAACTAGAGTTGTGTAACTTGCAACGGGAATATAATTTGATTTCGTTTTAGATTCGTCGCTTTTATTTATCGTTTTTATCGTTTCTTCTTCTATCGTTTCTTTATCAACATTAACGTCGTCTATCTTATCACTATCATCAATTGATGGTGGAAAAATTTGTCTAGAAATCAATCTAGATTCTAATAAATGATCATTTTTATCTGGTTTAATAATTCTCTCCATTTCAACATCCGGTACGTATATTTCGTCATGTAGAATTGATGGTTTCCGTTGTCGTTTATCAGCCGGAATAACTTGTTGTAATTTATGATTTTCTTCCAATTGTACCGCAATTTTTTCTTGTTTCTCTACAATAATTGGAGCTTGATCAATTTCATCTTTTGAATTTTTCTCATCATTACCATCAGGAAACGGCCAAATCTGGTTCTTCACCTTCCTTTTTATAATTTGTGGTTCTTGTTCAACGTTTGCACTTGCATCCATCGATTCCCGTTTGATTTCATTGATTTTATTAACTAAAGCATCGAATTCTTCACTTTTATCACTAAGATTGAGTCGTGTATTTTCAATATTTTCATCTTCACGATCTAATTTCAATATGGCATCCTCTAAATTACCCCATTCTGTTGATTTTTTCAAACGATTTCTTTGGAAAGTATTCAAACCGTCCAAAATCAACGATAATCGTGGTTCTTTATTAATCATTGCTGTACCAAATAGATTATCATCTACTTGCATATCGAAAACGTCTTCGATTCGTCCACCTTTACGTTTCTTGGTTAATGTTGGTATACCTGTATCGGTAATATCAAGACTTTGGGCACGTTCTAAAGTACCACTACTCGATTTTCGTGTTCTTTGTATTTTGGTTAAATCACCAGTACTGGCCGTTTTACGATTTTGTCTTTGATCATCATTCTCTTCAGCATGATGAATAGTAATATCACTTGAATTTAATTCAATCGTATTAACGGATGATTGATTATCCGGTTCAAGATCAGAATCAGAATTATAATCTTTTATATCCTTTACACGTATATCAACTTCATGTTGATCATCAGTATTCTTTTCAATACAATTAGATTGTTCCGTTTCTTCTAATGTATCGCTAACCGATTGAATTTCATCAAAATTCGTATTATTATCTTTTGATTTTTCTTCAGGCGGAGCTGGAGCTTTTCCTTTAACTTTCCTGGGTGTTTTCTCAAGATCATCATCTTTATCTAAACTATGATCATTGGAACCTCTACGATTTCGTCGGGCCGATACAGCTGCATTCATCATATAATTAGGAATTTCTTGAGGAATTCCATTAGCATCTCGTTTTATACCGGAATTATTTAATGAACTGTCACGTTGGAAATTTTCCTCAGATTTTAATGGATCCTGAATTTCAGGTTTCTTTTCACGTTTCTTAACTTGTGGCTTCATCTCATCAACTTCATCAATACCTTTCGGTTGTTTCTCTAAATTTAAATTATTCTCATTCTGTGATAATTCATTGGATTTTGGACTTGTCTGATCGGATGACGGCAATACTCTTATACCGAATTTTTGGAATTTATTTTCAGTTTTTTGAATTTCGCTATTTATAGGAGGTTGTTCAGTTTTATGTTGTTGATGGTGGTCGATTGAAATCTTTTGTTCTAATTGTGTTTTAAACTGTTCTGGACTTATTTGAATTTTTGGCGTTGTTTTTTTCAATTTATTCTGATTAACTTGTGGAGATTTCGATTCTTTACGCTCCAATGTTGTCATATTACTACGTGATTTCTGTAGACTGGAATAATTTGAGCTTAATGAATCGTCACCAAACAGTTTCTTCTTAATAGAATGCCCATCCTAAAATAAATTGTCTTGTTTATTTACTGTTTTTTTTTTAAAATTGAAAAATAAAGAAATTACGTGGAGAAATGTACAAGACGAACTTCGATAAACTGGATGGCTCGGTTGACCGCTTTGACCAATCGGATGATGAATAATTTTTCCACCTTTTGCTTCAATGATAACTTCGTATGGACTAGCATAACTTAAAATAGTTAAAGCATCTTCATAAACCATATGCTCGAAACTTATCGTAACACTATTGATACGATCTCCTAAAATTCATAAGATTGTTAAGAAAAAATAAAGGAATTTCATCCGTGAACTTTTACCAGGATTTAATTTGCCTGATTCGGATGCAGGACCTCGGTGCAGAACATCCTTTATATAAATGCCCTCTTTCATATTACCGCAAATATTGAAACCTAAACCGGTAAAGTCGTGACTCTTTAATGCTACAACTTTGACTTCATTTCCCTGGAATTTGTCGATAAAATCATTATTTTTGATTTTTTTTTTAATAAAAAACGTTAGACTTACGTCTATGGCACTATCGTCAAGAGTTTTTCGTTTTTCTGATTTTACAGCTAATACAGATAAAGGTGACCATTGGTTCCATTTTGCTTTATTTGTATCAGATTTGCTTGCTTTTTCCAAAGATTTACTGACCGGACTTAATCCAGCATCTTAAAAACGTTGAAATAGAATTGTTAGAAAATAGAAACAATAACTTCAAAGAATTTCTACAAATAATCGTCAGACCTTGATGCAATTACAAGGTTATCGGATGTGGATCTTAACGCATTCCGCAAGTGTATCAGTCATAAAATGCAAATTAACTTTGTATTACTTCATTGTTTTTATTTAGTTTTATTTTAATTAAATTGGCAATGAAAGTTACCTTTAAATCCTGGATTATCGAAAGCATATTCATTTTTCGCTCCTCTTTCAGGATCAGTCTCTAAAATCAAATGTTCTGAAATACAGAAAAATTATTATTATTTAAATCCAAACTAATTATAAATTCATAAGGGACAAAGAAAAATTGGTTTCTATCTCGCTCAGATTTAGGTTTTTAGATGTTGTTCAGGTCTTGTTTACATGGAATGTTAATTGCTATGCTTGGCCACCTTACAGACAAGTCACCGAACAGGTCCTCCGGTAATATATAGGCCGGCTATTTGCCCAGATTTTTGATCGATGGATGGATACAATCTCATCGTTCGTTTTTTTTTTTATTATTATTATTCTTTTTATTTCTAAAAGACTTGAAATACACGCAGGTAGACGAGGAAATGGATCTGGGTCAAAAAAGATTGAAGTAAAAGTTATCACATGGTTGTCGAAATGCATGTAAAAATCTCTCCAAGAATTTCTAAACGAGTAGGTCAAATTATCTGCAATTTTTTTTTCAATCGCGTACCAAAAACACGTTTTTTTTTCTCTCCTCTATTTTTAAAGTGGTAAAAATGTAAAGAGGAAACCAGGCTAATGTGTTGTGTTTGATTAAGAAATAATTCTGTTTATTGCTTGGCATTGTCACCTTTATTTATGACATCATTCAAAACCACACCCGAAACCATCTTTGAGGATTTATTTGTCTTCTTTGCGACCTTATAATTGACTAGATAGCTCCATTATTTATTTACATAGTTTTTGTGTCTGTCTTTTTTCTCCTCTTATGTCTGTGAGTGTTTTGATTTAGCCAGAGTCTTATGTAATGTTAGACCTGTGGGCGAGTTTTTTTTTTTTGTTTCAGTCAAAATCTTATCTAAACAACTTCCAGTTTCCTATTTCGTTTATAGAAGCTCTTAGAAGTAAAACCGACATATTATTATTATGAATGCTATAATTATTCGTAATTGATGATGACTTGAAGAGTTAATGTTGGAAAATCTTGTCGACATTGCTAGTCAATTACTATTATCATTTCATATGTTTGTTGAAACATTTAACGTAATTATATACTTTCCATCGTGTTAAAATTCAAACAGTGTATGCTGTTACAACAATGAATATTGGAAAAGATTCAATTCAAACAAGATGTGTTAGAATTATTTTGTATGAAAATGGTTTTATTTGAATTTCTATTATTAAAATAACATCAAACAAACACAATTTCAAGGTGTGTATCTTTAGTTGTTTTATTCAAATTTGATGATAATTCAGTCGACTTTTTTAATGAAAAGAAGAAGGAAAAGAAAGAAGAAAAAAAACGTTGAACAATTCTTGAATAATTTCAGGATGTTGTAGAGAATCCTGTTCGAAACAGTCAAGCAAATATTATGCAAATCAAATAACAGTATCAATAATTGGATAGAATAGTCATCCAATTATTATAAATCATAAACAATAACAAAATTATTAAAGATGTAAGGAATCTTATAGTATTAGGCAATGTCGACAATATAGTAATATTGACAACTCACGTATGCGTTGAGAAAGGTGTGTCCTGACTTGTTGTTGTATTATTATTATTTTTGTATAATTCTCCTGTTCATTTAAATCACCTCAAGGTCTTTGCAAATATTTTTATTCAAACACCAAAACTGATTGTTTATAAACTGGACGTGTCCAAAACAACATTTACCTACTATAGAATGGAGTTAGCGCAAAATTGTAACAAAAATCAAAGCCTTGATAAACAACCATATAATTAGAAACATATTTATTATTATCATTGTTATTATCATCGTTTTTTCTCTCCAAGAATTACATAATTATCTCTTATAATATTTAATTGTTGTAAATGAAAGGTTCCTGTTCTCACCGTCTATAGAAGTCTCCAAAGCTTTACCAAGAATTCACTGATTTCCGAACGAAATTCATTATCCTTTGACAAAAGAATAACAACAATAATATAGTAATTAGTATGGACAAAGTGTCTAGGAAGACTTGTAAAGCTGATAAATGTTACTTCCGTTCACGTTCAATAACTTGCATATAACGTGTACATTCCATAAAAGTTGTCTCGATTTTATATAGAATTACCACCCTTATAAAGAAGAAATCCTGTTATTATTCTAATTAAAACATTATTATTCTGTGTTGTTTTTTGTAACAATCATATTGAAAAGTAATATGCAATTAGATGATGATAATAATAACGAGTATGTGAAATTGAATTGGAAAAATATGTGGGAAGTTGAAAGTGTGTTGATGTACGAATGGGAACTCCATAGATTATGTAAATTATTACAAATATATACACTATATTATTGTAATAAATTCAATAAGTTATCAACTAGGAGTAGTTGTTTTATTGGCTTATCATTACATATTTATAAACAATGTTTCTGATGGTAGCCAAATAAATCGTTTATCTAACAATACATTGAAGAATTTTGCGGTCAAGTTAGATTATTATTGTTATTATACCATCATATAATAATAATAAAACTTTTGTATTTTATAACAGTTAACACTGCAAATATCACCTAAATACATTGTTTACTTAAATCGTTATCAAACAATAAAAACGTAGGTATACAAACATTCTTGTTGATATTCTTCAAATCTGTATTTTTTCACATAGGAAATTCGAAACAACAAAAGATGATTATCAAACCGAAAAACTATATTTCAACAATAAAATATCATTACGAAAATTAATTAAAAGAATTCCCATTAATTGTTGACAAAAATCCAAAGTTCCGGTATAACTTCTACTTGTACGGGTGTCTAATTGTTGTTTTTTTCTAATTGTGATGCGTAATAATAATCGATACGAGGAAGGATAATAATAAAATCTAATAATGGTCAATCAAGCCGTTTGTTGAATATTAATAATTAACGAAAATAACAGGATTATGTTGCTATATTATGTTAATGGCATTTGTGGGAGATGATGTTAATTGTACGTTATTGCAGAGGCGAAATGAAGAAACAGTTTCTTTGAATAATTTTAGTAAATTAGCAATTCTTTGAAATTTATTTAATAATCAAATTGATCAACCTACAAGTCTTTTTTACTAAGATGACAACAATCAGTAGGTGGTGATGATGATTTGCTAATTATTTTTTTTTAATTACGATTTTTTGTTTTCTATAATTTAATAAATACGCATTTCCATAAACACACATAAAGTGAAAGATACGTGTTTTTCTATTTTATTATTATTTTTTTTATGTAAAAACAACAGAAGAAAATCGTACTGTTAAGGTGACCGTTCTACTGACTTACATTCCATTTAATTATAATACATTTTTTTGTTATTATTACCTTGACGATTTCTGTATTTATTCCAAAGGTGATAGAGAAGAATCAATAATAATATTGTAATTATTATTGATAGAATCACAGATAATGCAATTGAACCAGCCCCATAACAAACAACATCTTCTTGACCATTAACTAGTTCAGCACTAAACACTAACAAACACCATAAACAACACAAAATTGTTAACATTTTCTCTTGATATTTTTCGGTGGTGTTGTTGTTTCTACATGAAATTTCAATACGTCATTGCTTTCAGTCGAGTTATTTCTGAAATTTTTGTAAAATTCAAAAGACAAGATTATTATCAAAATAGTTTTTTTTCTGTTTCGAGGATATCTGTTGAATATTTCCCAACAAGTCAAATGGAACGGTTCTATTTGTTTTATTTAAATTTATTTAATAATGAAAATAATCTAATAATTCCAGTATAGTTTTGAATAGTTTGAAGAATTTCGTTTTACTATCTTGGGAAATTTTTAATGGTGTTAAATAGGAAAAACATGTAACTTTCAATTTAAATGTGTAGTGATATTAAATAGTATTAGAAATCTTCTATCTAGGACATTGTAGAACTCATTATATTATAATATTAGTTAGTTAATTATATAGTTTTATTATTATTATTATTGATATTTGACTAGTGGGTACTACAGCGAATATTTCACAACTGAATATTTTCGACAAACCTTTCATTGTAGATTAGCAAGTAAAATTGTTTTGTAGCTGAACTTTTTCTGTTTAAATTATCTCCAGCCGGATGAAATACAAGGAAAAACAATAAACAGATTCGATTCTTTCAATATTCTTGTGTGCAATGGTATCATGTATGTGCTTTACGTTTTTGAATAGCGTAAAGGACATTCGTGATAAATTTGTTAAATTGGAAATATGCGCTATTTGTTGTTATTTGATTAGAAGAATTTTGTTTAAATAAAACTAATCCTATGAAATTATTGTATTTTCGTATAAAACTACGCTATAATAATACTGATCATAGAACAAGGACAATTCAAACGTTTCTTATATTTATTTCTAATGTTTGTTTTGTCGAGATTCCATTATGAAGAAATTTCTAATAAAAATTCCATCAATACATATACAAGGTTGTAATAATTGCAAAATTTCACATTCCATTCATTTAACTTATTGATGGGAAATATTGGAAAATTGTCTAGAGAAAACAAATACCTGTTTTTTAGAAATAATCAAATTGACCGCTTGACACACAATCAACCACTAATCACTATCATATTTATAAACAAAACAATAATAATAATGGAGCAATAAAACCATGTGATATTAGAATATTTACGCGAGATATACGATTACTACACGATTTTGTTTACAAGCAACAGGTGGGCGAAACGTTTCGACGACGACTATCTCCAGGTATCTCTCTAGTAGTGGATTCGTATACATATACGTTGTTTGTATGTTGGGGGGCACCTAGTTGGAGAGGATTGCCATGACAGGTGTGTGTGTTTATGTATAAATGTGTGTGTGTGTATTTTTATGTTTCTGTATTGGTGTATATATCTTTCTACCTGCCTGCCACGGGCTATCTGTGAACTTACTACCTTGAATGACCGACCAAAGAGAGACCAAAACCTGCCCGGCACCATACATACATACTGTCTGAGGAAGAGAAGCTTTAATTTTCTGAATTATTCAAGGGGAAATGGGGCTGGGTTGCATTCCATCAAAATATACCACTATTCATTTTGGTATTTTCCCATATTAAAAACACGATTCTATCAATACATATTCATTCAAAAACATATCGTACAAACGATAATCCACATAACAAGACTCAAGATTTAAACCAAATTAACATTTTAATTCTATTCAAATTGCTTTAGGCAAATTCGGCATTCCTTACAACTAAACGAGCTATTTTCGCGCTATGTTGCAACCTACACGACAAACTTTTTTGTTGTTTTTTTTATTATTATTATTATTACAAGAATTACGTATTTATTATTATTATAAAAACAAGAAATTGATTGTTTTCAGGTCAATGATGTACTTGAAATTTTCAACTAAAAATAAAAACTATTCTCCTATCAATGTCCTTGGATAATGTAGCGCAATTTACCCATAACCACAGTGTGTAACAATCACGCAAACAATTATTAAACAAATCATTTAGAAAAAAAAAAACGATTTTATTATATTTATTACAAAACATAATTTGTGATAATTCAAGTTTGTTGCGCTTGTTCTTGAATTTTCTCCGCTTCTAAATTTTGTAATTGCTCCAAAGTCAATAAAGACAGCCCTAATTGATCTTCTCTAGTGAAAGGTTGTGCCATTTGTCTTAACCATCGCTTAGCAATCTATTTTTTGATTTTATTTTCAGAGAAATTTATTAATAATTAAGTGATAATAGATTTGATAATACGATAGATAAATATTACCTGTATTGCTTCCTCTGTTGATAGATTACATAATGAATCTTTTAAATGTTCCTGTATCCATTTTGGTAATTTCGATCGTTTATCAGATCTAGAAAAACGTTTATCAGCAAATATCATAATACCATAATCAGTTTTGCCACGTATTGCACGACCAACACATTGGGCAGCATGACGCATTGCATCAAATGTTAAAAAATCATTTTCACGTATTTGAAATTGATCACGTAAATAATCTAAACGTGCTTTTAATATACGTGATTGTGTATAAACATATGGTATACCAAACATTAATACAGCTCTACCTAAATGATGATCAAAATCAACACCTTCAGATACTTTACCGCGTGCAACTGATAATAATACAGCACCACGGCCGGATTCGCATGCCTAAAATTAACCCCCAAAACGAATTAATCCCAAATTAATTCATTTACTAAATAAATAATAATTAATTACTTTAATGTAGTACATTAGAGCGAAACTAGTTTCGGCTGAATCTTGTGTTTCAATAAAAAGAAGCTTATACCGTTGTAGACTATCGATCACACCTTGATCGTACCAACTAGCCACTACAGATTCTAAATAGAGATATGATGTGAAAAAACACACAATACCATCTGGAACATTTGCAGCTACCTCAACCAATAATTGACCATAATTTCTAATAACTGCATTATCCTCTCTTGTTTCAAATTTCGATGAAATCGCTACTTGATCATTACCTTTAGAAACAATCTACGATTTTAATCGGATAAAATTGAAATCGAATAAAAAAATTGTGGAAGAATTCTCATAAATCTCACCATAGGTAAAAGACATGGTCTAGCTAGAGTCATTGTAAATGATGACATGATAACGGGATGAAAATTTAAAATTTTTGGATACATATCCATTGGTGATAATGTACCTGATGTGATCACAACAGTTTGGAAACGATCAAAAACCGGTTTTATTGCTATCGATGAATCTAGACAACTAGAAAATTATTTAAATAAATTTTTTAAAACATCACAAAAATTCGTCAAAATTTTTACCTAAAATGCAAAATTGGATTTGAAACAGTTGGTGTTTTATCATCAAATGGTTCAACAATAATTGTAAAACCTTTTGTATATGTTGATACTAATGTGGCTAAATGTGTTATCAATATTACTGGACTAAAATCAGTTAAATCAGATATTTCCAATGTACGTAATAATGATGCTAAACGTTCAGCACAAAAACGTAATGGTTTACGTTCGATACAAACTTTTGTTTGTACATCTTTTAAAAAACCAGCCGGTGATTCTTGTACAACATGTTGGACACGTAAACGTGTTTTCAAATATTCAATAAAACGTTTTAGAAAACTAATAAAATGTTCTGCATTTCTAATATTACCAGGTACAGCCTCTGAAATTATTATCAAAAAATAAAAATTCATCTTAAACCTGTTTCGATTGGACAGTTAATGAGAGGAGAGGTCACAAAAAAAAATAATTCGCAATGAGGACAAATCATTTCAATTAACTGTAAATAAATCAAAAGTGTTATGGAGATTATTCTACCGTTTAATATGACATCAGGTAGGACAGGATTGGCTAGAATCATATCGGTTTCACGGGCTACTCCAGCATCCTTTAATCCTTCAACTAGACGTTGGTATTCCTCTTGTAGACGTTGAGCGTCGTCTTCTCGCATCCTTAAATTTCATTACGTTTTCGTTAAATAAAGTATAATTGACACAGTTAACCCTCCTATAACGCGATTAATTCGTACCGCGTTATAAGTGGGCTGACGCAATTTTTACTCCACGTTACTGTGAATAAATTAGTTATAGGAGGTCAAACGCAAATTTTCACTCCGCGTTATAGGAGGGTTGACTGTACACATATTCGGTAGGTTACGATTACACTATCAAG
Source organism: Lydus trimaculatus (assembly GCA_037414755.1). NCBI lineage: Eukaryota > Metazoa > Arthropoda > Insecta > Coleoptera > Meloidae > Lydus > Lydus trimaculatus. The sequence goes on along the minus strand of JAZBGY010001124.1, from coordinate 17,036 downwards.
TTTTTCTTGTACAAGTTGGTTTGTAACAAGCTAGATAACTTGTCAAGTTCTTTTACAATATTGATCGCTTAACTTGTCAATAACTTGCCGAAAACCTACCGAATTGAGAAACTGTTTCAACCTGCTATCCTTCTCGTTAGTGACTCCAATTTTAACTTGACAAGTTAGCCAAGTTGTTACAAATCTCTTGAATGTGTTTATTTGGGACAAGATAATGTGGAACTTACTCGGCTACAGTTCGTTCAAGTAATTGAATATTTGCTGTAGCTTTCTCGATAATTCGTTTATTGATTTTAACACTCATCGAATCAATACAGACATTATCGATATTGTGTGCTTCATCGAATATCACTACCGATTCTTTACTTAATTCTTTCGATACAACTTCAGCAATTTTCGGATCTAATAAATAATGATAACTATATACAACAATATTGGAATGAACAATCTGAAACAAGAGAATTGTAATAGATTCGATTGATAATATAATTTATGGTGGAATTACAGCAAATCTTGATAGAAAATATGGACACCAATTACGTTCACGTCCATATTGTTTCAATTCATCTAAACCATAAACACCATATGGTAAAGCACTCTCTTTACCATCTATTGCAAATCCTTCATAATACTGACATATCGGTGTAGTATCATCGTAATTATGACGTTCTCTTATATAGCTTGCAGTTAATGAATGACATTTTCCATCGACAATTTTACCTTCACGTTCTCTGCTAACCTAAGACAGAAATTTACAATTAATCAACAATAATCGATTTATTTACAATTTTTGGTTATTTTTTGTTTACATCAGGATGTATACAAAGATTCTTTCTTGATGATAGAACAACACCAGTTAAATGTGGATATTGACCATCTTGTTTCTCATAATACGATAATAGTTTCTTTAATTCTTCAATAACTTTCTCAATTTCTGGTACAGTACGTGAACAATAAATCAATTTTCTAACATCAAGTGGATGTTCAAGCATATAAGCAACAACTAATGATAATAAAGTTGTTGTTTTACCTGTACCTGATGGCATTTCCAATAAACAATGACCCTAAAATTATTAATAATTTTATAAATTGGTTTTAAAAATGTACAATAATTAATATATCTACTTTAGCATCTAGTGCTTTTTTCAATTCACACATATAAGCATACTGTTCTGGATAAATATAGTCGTAGGGGAAATACACAATTAAACCGTCTACATTTAACCTAAAAATTAAATAATTTTAGTAATTAATTGAAACAATTAGTAAAACGACATAATTACTTCATCTTTGTGTATAATTTTTATTGAATTTGTGAACAATAAACAAAATTTGGAAACATTTATAAATTAGCGGCTTTCTTCTAGACTGATTGTTGAGGTTATGTGTGAAAATTGTGGTTATGTTTTACATCAGGGACGGTACGGGGATTTGGGTGTGCTGAAGCCCCTCCTTATTCTTTAGATTTGGATTGCCTTATTCGGTTGCTCTTAAAATTATGTCGTCCTTCACGAGTTTAGGTTTATTGCCATGAGGACCGTTATAGGAATTTTCTTCTTCAGCCAAAATAATTGATTCCATACAGCTTTGCATTATCAGCAGTAGCGTCACAAGGGTAGGTACGGCACGCACCGTGCGATACCAGCTCGGGGATGATACGTAATGTTTTCAAACGCATGTTAAAAATTACATTTTTGCCTAATTTTACAATTGTTAGCCCTTTTCAAACTAGTCCTTTCTCATTGATCGAGGAGCTCTTATGAACTCTTAAATCCATGCTTTCTAACCACTATAAATACTTGATTCAATGATGCTGCCCAGAAACGACAGATTTTACGCTAATTTTATCGGATTATGCAAGAATTTTGCTCAATAATAGTTTTAGGGTTATAAAAGCAAGAAATACCAAAAATTCTGACCAGAAATGGTAAATTTTTGCGCTAATTTAACAAAAATAAAAGTGAATTTCTGAAGATTCTGCTCAAAAATGGCTAATTTTGCACCAATTCATAAAAATATGTTTGAATTTTTTAAAATTTTGCCCAAAAACTGTAAATTTTGCCCCAACTTCATCAAAATAAGTAAAAAATGGCCAAAAATCTTGATTAGAAACCCCAATAAAGCTTTGGAGTGGTAGTAAAGCGATTGGTGTGGACGTGTAATCTTGGGACTCCTGGAACGGAGTCAATTGGGAGCTATGATAAGTCCCTAAAGGTCTCGGGTTGATCACATACTTTTATCTACACAATTCATAGTCATCGTCTGATATTGCAGTTATGTTGTGTATTATTTCTGTGCAATATTGCAACTGAATCATTGCTGCAATATTTATAATATCAAGCAATATTGCAATATTTCTGCAACATATTGGCAATATCAGGCAAGATTGCAATATTCCAGCAATATTACTGCAATAAAGTGTGCTGTCTGGGAGGTGACATCAGTGCTAGGAATGCCACTATCAGTTACTAGTCTTAATAACCAACCTTCCTTACCGGATAGAGCCTATAGGCAACATGTATGCCTTATCAATATGCTTGCATGTTCTTCCAAAACGGAATAGCTTGAATTTTATTTGTTTTTTGATAAGGACCTGATTATCTTAACGCCAAAATATACTCATTTCTTAATAATAGAACCTTTAAAACAACCATGCATTCACAGGTCAACTTGGAGTATCAAAAATATTGGAACAGGAGTCCCAGCAAGGGAGTATACTTGAACCAATCTTTTTCAATATGTACCATACGCTGACATTCTAATGTTCGCTGATGATACAGCAAATTCTAATCAAGGAACAAGACATAACAACACCAGCAACTGAACTTTAGAAAGCAACGAATACCATAACCAATAATGCTGGTTTACTTGATGGAACCTCAAGATAAACCAATACAAATGTACAGCTAAGATCTTTGTATTAGGATGCAGATTCTAGAAAAGAAATGAAGAATGCATCAAATATCTATCTAGGAATCACAGCAAACTTAAGAAGACTCGCACAGTTGTACCCCATTATCAATAGAAAATCCTTAAATTAAATGTATCCGACACCTATACGAACCACAGATCCGTCTATCAACATTCAACTATGCCCCTACGCAGAATACTATAGCCTAAGACGTAAAAACACCTATAAAAGACTACCGCAATATATTATCTATGTAAAGCACACCGATCACTTGGTAACTGTTTTGAAAAGCAATTTGTAATTACTGAGCATGAGTAGACATATCTCAATAAAAAATAAATTTAGTTAATAATAAAGTTGAGTTTTATTTTAAAAAAGCGTTTTTAATAATATACATATGAAAAGTTGTTACAACGAAAATTAATTTAAAAAAAATCACAATAATTTAACTAAGATTTCATCACCATCTTCCATTGCATACGCATCAATTTCTTTTGTCTCATCATCTAGATCTAATTGAATATGTTGATATCCGTTACTAATGTAAGACAATACAGGTTTCTCGGTCAATTGAAACAATTTCTGTATTAACATTTCTAATTTTTGTACAGTTAATGTTGGTGGTAATTTCTTCTCAACTATTCTATCATTATATTTGATTTTTAATTTAATTAAGGAACTTTCGAAATCTTTCCGTTTTGATACTAACTCACATTCTTCCAATTCTCCATATTCTACAACAATTAATTTATTATTATATCGATAATTATACAAAAACAAAATATTTAAATATTACTTTGTATCAGAATTAGATATCGTGGATGTTTCGTTAAGAATTCTGTTTCATTTGGTGTTCCTTTAACTTTCAACCATTCAAGACCGTATTTTTTGATATAATCATATTCAGCACCACGTCGTTCATTTGCATCAATCTCAACACCATTTAAAACTTTTAAATGTTCTAAATTTGCAATGATTAATTGGTTTGTTGTTTGTTTATTTTCAATTTTTAATATTGGATTATTTTTAATTTTCAAATTTTCTAATTTCTCTAATCGATTCAATTCTGACACTGATTGCCACTACAAAAAGAAATCATCATTTTAATCTATCTCCCCAATTGTATACTAGATAACAATAAATGCAAAAAAAAATCCGAACACCTGGTTATACCCTACTAAAATTTGAGATAGAAATGTTACCATTCAACAGTGGATTGGGCCATCCCTATTAAGCCAGTCTCGGTTCGATCTCGAGCCATTCTCGTGCCAGTGAAATATCCTTATATGGGAAATGCATAAGCCTATTCACACTGTCGGTACCGCTCCAGCATCGGTCCTGTCTCGCTCCAGCATCGGTCCTGTCTCGCTCCAATACCGATCCATCAGAAACTATATTTGACTGGCCCGAGACTGGCACTGGCTCGGCATGGACCGATAGTGTGAACAGGCTTCGTTCCAATTCCGGTTCGTCCCCGCATAGTGGAGATGTGTTGACGATAGACAATAACAATGTATATCAAACCGAGCGAGAGCGGCATGATAGTGTGAATAGACTTATGCATTTCCCATATAAGAATATTTTACTGGCACGAGAACGGCTCGAGATCAAACCGAGACCGGCACGATAATGTGGATAGGGCTTTAGTGTTAGTATGGACCTAAGGAGCCGATCTTGAGGTTACTCATACAAAGCATCTTGTATTTGACGAATTAATTCAAGGAGATTCAGTGGGGGATGGTGTAAGTTGGTCAATCATCAACCCATCATATCCGACACATGCTCAATTGGTGAAAAGTGAGGAGGTCTGAATGGCCATGACAACATTCAGTCCTCCTGACAGTTCTAAAACATGTAGAGTTTCTCTGTCGAGATGTGGACGGGCGTTGTCTTGCTAGAAAAGCCCAGTTTATGTAGGGAAAAAGATGAGGCATCATCATGCCGCCATTCTACCTCTGATGAAGACTAATGGGGATCTGATACCTATAGAAATAGCGTCCCATACCGTAATTCCGGCTGTGTCTTTCGCTTCGTGTCTATATTACCAACATTCGAATATCATTTATAGTTAAAGAAAATCGAAATTCATCATTGAACAGAACAGTATTCCATTCCGCATCCAAGCAAAGATGTTCTCTGCACCATCCTAGTCTTTGACGCCTATGGTCAGTTGACTGATCACATCTTTATGGGTCTACCACCATCACCATCACTCATTGACAATTGACTGTATAGACGAAAATCTGTCTTTTAGAGCTAACAGGCGAAAACGGCGGTCTAAGCGTCCGATGGTAGCTCTAAGTCCACCGCCCGCTCGGATCCAAGCATGTTACCAAATCACTGTAAAAAGTGCTCGATTGACAAGTGCTGCGATTTCTTGAAACGACAATCTCCCTTCACGCATACTAACGAGTCTAATGCTAATAGCTTTATGGGAAAGCAAAACTTACTATAAGAGAACGCAGAAAATAGTCAACAACTGATAAGAATGTAGAAAAATATGTTAAAAGAAGACAATCACTTTTTCAATTGGACTCAGATATTTATAATTTCTTGTTTTCATTACGACTAACTTGGGCAAAACAAATTGATCCAAAAATTCAAAGGTTTTCAAGGTATTCGGTTTTTTTTGCACTTATAATTAGCAGTGTCGTGCAAATGGGAGGTGCAACGGGTGGGCCACATTCGCGTCCGCCCGTTATGGAGCCCTAAACTGTCATACGGACTGAAGTGTGAGGTGTTTGTTTATTGATTTTTATTGTTTCTAATATCTGCATTTTATGAAGTGACCAGACGTCCCGCTTTTCGCGGGACAATCCAGCTTTCAGGTAATACACCCCGCTGTCCGCTGAATGTTCAAAATTTTATTGAGACAAATGTGAGAAAATAAATTTGTGTAAACTTCCTGTTTTTGGCTGCATTTTTCGTCAGTATGTAAAAATGTATTGAAAGGTAGAAAAACACCTCTACGTTATAAGAGAGAGTTTCAAATTTGAAGAATTGATCAATTTGCGTCCACAGTTTAAAAAAGTTGTCCCGTCCCGCCTTAGCTATTTAGACATCTCGTCACTTTAGTATTTTAGCACCCGGGTCCCTGAATATATTTGCACGTCCCTGAAAATTAATATAAAACAAAAATACAAACATCTGAAATTAAATTGTTAACAATGCATAACTTTCGCAAATTTTTGAAAGTTGCAATTTTCTCTCCTGATTCATCAAATTTAATGAACTTTAAACCAATATTTTCGATAAGTAAATGTTCTAAATTCGGTGCACTCTTATCTAATTTACAAATTTCCGACCATAGTTCGATTGTATTACTATCCAAATCTAAAATTTGTAATTTTTGAAAATTCTGTTCCATTATTGATAATTGCGTTATGTTATTGAAAGGTGCACGAAATTCTTGAACATTAGGAAAACAATTGGTGATTTTCACTACATCATTCCAATCTAAATGCATATAACCACAAATTAAAGTTTCAACATTTGGAAATTGGTAATTTTTATAATTTTCAGGAATTGTCATTAGATTTTCACTAAAAAATTGCAACAAAAAATTAACACTTTCAAAGACTACAAGTACTGTTGTAAATACCTAACGTTTAAACAATTCAAATTCTGTAATTGATTACAAATTTCAAAAACATCCAACCATGACGATAATAGATTTTTCGAAAGATCCAGTTCTTCAATATTAGGACAAGTATTTTTTAAATCAACCGCACTATCAATTCCTTTGACGTTTTGTTCACGTAAACTAACAATTTTCAACAATTTCAAGTCTTTTTGTTTATTAAAAACCTTCTCAAATCCCACCATTTCTAAAAATGGTGCATTCATACATTGTTGTAAACTTAATTGTTTTTGTTGATTGATTTTTGCAGTTAATTCATCTTCTCGTTCACTATAACGTGATATGATTGATGTTAGAATTGTTATGCCGAAATTAACTTTTTCTGGACGTACAAATGTGCCTGATTTCGGATATCTAGAAATTGAAAAATACGTCAATCATTCAATATTAATTGAAACAATTTTAATGAATCTACTTTGTCTCAAAGTATTGAATCCCATTAAGACTACCATTATGTTTACCTCGTTCTGGATTATCCCAATCAATACCTAACCAATTATGTTCTTTACCTTCAATTGTTCCAATATACTTAATTGTTCCATAATATTGACCACATTCAATACGATCACCGATTTTATAATTAATTTCATTCAAATTCTTCATAATTTTTGTATTGTTCTTTTAATTATACAAAAATTCTTAAATTATTAACGCATCTGTTACTTTGTTGTAACGAATTTAAGGTTATGTTTATTCCAAGTTTATAAACAGAATAAATTTGATGGAAACTTTTCAGATTTAAACGTCCGCTGAAACATATTGAAAATCTAATAATATTATCAATAATATTCAATTTATTAACTTTGATATCAAAAACTCACGGGACATATATTTAAAATTACCGCCGCTTATCGCTGACAGCCAGCTGATTTTTGTACAATAGTTCAAAAATTTTCCGTTAATGGAACTCGGTGTTTTTCTTAACTTTTAAAAGATTGCGATTATTTTGATAAATTACTGCCTAAAAATACTGATAAATAACCCCTTCATGTATAGCTTAAAAGGCTTTATAGTCACAAAAATTATTAATTTATTCTGAATGAGTGAATTGTAGATTATAGATTTCTGTTTTATCGACAAATCGAATAGCATACTTAATGGTGGGTTCACACTTAAGCGAAAACCACGGATGCTGAGCTAAATAGAACTGTTGAATCTCTAAAGCTTTGTTGAGCCTGTTTAAGTTACTTGGATTCAAGTAACTGACATTCAAGTTTGTGTTCACATACAAACAAGTCAATAAAATGTCATCTAATAGGCTGTTTTTTTAGTATCGAACATAACCGTTCTGGAAATATTAAGCTGTATCCATACTTTTTAGCGACCCTGTGGATAATATACCGTAAAAATCATCGAAATAAGTACATTGCTGAAAAACAAGCGTTAACCAGTATTATGGCATGCAAATAAGGTAAAGTGAGATAGAGAGAAAACACGTGGTCAGATGGCGTTTCTCTCGATCTCGCTTCAATTTATGTGAAAGACGTAAAACTGGTCAATGCTTGTTTTCCTCCTATGTACCTATTTAGAAGGTTCTACCGATATATAAGCTGTGTTCTTTCGCTCATAGTTTCGGATCATGATTTTGGAATCATGATCTCTTAATCGTGATTCGATCCAAGTTGCAAGAAAACAACTTTTTCTGTCGGTTTGGATCACTACACGCTATACCTATATAACGATAATCATAACCTCAAACTTCATTTCCAATGACTGGAGTGTGCAAAATACCGCCCATAAATATAGTTTCGTACGAACAGCGCAATCTCTACTCTACTTTATTCAATCATGATCCATTTATCGAATCACAAAAATTCCATGTTCCATAGGGGCAGGGGTATTACGGATCATGATTCGTTTTGACACACAATACCAAGATCCGAAAGAACACCACCTGATCCGATTGAACGCGTTTAATAGTGTTTAGATCCAATGAAGCAGAGCGAAACAATACAGCTCATGTATCGAACATAACTTTATTTGTCGTATTCACAGCTAGTTTTGATTCACTTGAACGGAATTCCGTTCAAGTCTGTTGAAAGGAGCTCTACTTCACTTGGAACTTTAAAACAAAAGCTTGAACGAACATTTCAAGTCAAGTTAAAGTTGGGTTCACATTTGTCTTGTTATGTAGTTATACAAGTTACTTGCGAATTCAAGCAAGTTGATACCAAGTAACTTGAATAGTCTGAACGAGGCTTTACTAAAAATTACTAATATTTGTAGCGTAGAACATCGCATGCGGTCCACACACGGAACATCGCATGAGTTTTAATATAATTTTGAATATAATTTTTTCAGATATCTGTAAGGACACAAGAAATACGTACTCCACTGAATATGTATAGCCGGGCATCTATCAGTTCGGTGGGGGCGGAGCGACACATAACGGCCGTAGCGCGGAACAAATTTGGAAATTTCTATAAATCGCCTGAGGTCGGCTGTGCGCCACGTCGTTCCACCGACCTGATGGACTCTCAGCTTAAAAAGTTACAAATAAGCTACAAATTATAATCATAATAACACTGGCAACAACGCATAATAATGAGTATAGTATGTATGGTTACTGCGAGTCCCCTTAAACCAGATTTTCTATCATTTTGGAAACAAGAATATTTGTTAACGTTTTTCCAGGAACAAAAGCAACAGGACACTAATTATCAGTAATTCTTAAATTATAATTGAAGTAATCAGATTTATAGTTGTAAAAATAGAATCTTATGTTTGTTGACAGAGTTCACAGGTTCGGTCCAAAGGTCATATTATGCACTTAATAAAAGTAGTGTACAAGAAAGAAAAATAAAGTCTAAAGTAGGGTGTCCATAGAAGAACTAACATATTTTAGAATGTTTCGTGTTATTTCCAGATCAACTATTCAATTAGCTAATAATTTAACGAGAGGTAAATTAATAAAAATTAGAAAGAAGAAAAGTAAAAAATATTCAAACTGTTATTACAGCTTCTCTTGGTAGTTCTTTAAAAATGTCTTCATTACCTGCCTATGAAACATTATCAGTAACTGTTCCAAAAGAATATGTATTTCATGTTGAATTAAATCGTCCTAAACAATTAAATGCCATGAATCATACTATGTGGCTGTAAGTTTTACTTCATTATCGAATAATCCAATATTTTATCTATAATTATTATAATTAACTACACAGTGAATTGGGTAAATGTTTTGAGAATTTGGATCAAAATCCAGATTGTAGAGTTATCATATTATCAGCAATTGGTCGTTTATTTACTGCTGGTATTGATTTTCAAAATTTACTAGAAATGGGATCAAAATTAGCTGAAACTGATGATGTTGCACGTAAAGCCAAAGTTCTATATGAAAAAATAAGAATATATCAAAGATGTTTAAGTTCATTAGAAATATGCAAAAAACCAGTTTTATCAGCTGTACATTCAGCATGTATTGGTGCTGGAGTTGATTTAATAACAGCGTGTGATATGCGTTATTGTACACAAGATGCATATTTCCAAGTCAAAGAAGTATAAATATTGATCCTATAATCTTATTGTAATCCATCTTATTAAGCTACTTTTTTTTTTGACAAAATAAAATAGGTTGATGTTGGTTTGGCTGCAGATGTTGGAACTCTTCAACGTTTACCTAAAGTTCTCGGTTCTGATAGTTTAGCACGTGAACTGTGCTATACCGCACGAAAATTAGAAGCTCCAGAAGCTTTAAGTTGTGGATTAGTTTCTAAAGTATATCCAGATAAAGACAGGTTTAAATCAAAATCAATTATATTATTCTTGTAACTCCTATTTATTTTATTGCGTTCGTTTCTGAATAGTATGATGAAAAGTGTGACGGAAATTGCGGAAGAAATAGCAAAGAAAAGTCCAGTTGCTGTCCAAACAACTAAAGCGAGTCTCATCTATTCTAGAGACCATTCAGTCCAAGAAGGATTAGACCACATTGTAAGCTTACCTCAGTCTATCTAAATACAAATAATAATAATAATAATTTTAAAGGCTTTATGGAATCAATTAATGTTACAAAGTGAAGATTTGCTTAATGCTGCAACAGGTCAAGCCACAAAACAAACTAATATTGTGTTTGCAAAATTATAAAAAAACAATCCAATCAAATATTACTAGCAAGTTGTGCAAATAATTGTGAAAATCGTTTTTTAGCAGCCGGTGGTGGATTTTCAGCCAGTATTTTATCAGCCAATTTGTAAATACTATCGTCATTTTCATGCTTTATTGTTTATAAAAAATAAAAAAACATGCATTTTTTTATATTAAGAATAATAATAAATGATAATAATTACCATTAATTGATTAATGTAATATTCATATGGAACGGTTTGTGTGTGTGGATCAATAGCTATTTCAAGCATCTCTTCTAATTCTTCTTCAGCAAACGGTTCACCAGTTTGTGTCATCAATGTACAAATTTCATCTTTTGTTAAATAACCACGTTTTTCCGGATCGAGTGCTTGAAATGCTTCCAATAATTGTTCAGCTGTTGCCGGTTGATATCTGAATTGTATAAAATTAAAACAAAATTTTATATGGGTGCTAAAATTACTTGTGCTCGTTTATAATTTGACAAATATAAGGTAGAAATTGTGATAAATGAATACTATCAGAATTTTGTGGATCTTCAATAGCCAGTGCAATTTCTTGTACTTCAGCTTCTGTAGGACAACAACCCAAAGCACGTACAACTGTACCAACTTCTCTAGCATCGATACGTTTATTGCCTGATAAATCGAATGTTTCAAAAACATCAGCAATACGTTTCTCTAAATCATTATTGATCGGTACTAAAATTGAACAAATTTGATTTGATTGATGGAATGGTTTTTTTTTGGTGGAATACACACCTGGAATTTCATCTTCTTCTTCATCCATTTTCAATAATTTCGACAAGGAGTTTATTAGCAAATACACAGTTGTTTGATCGATAATCAAATTTGTTTTATTGTTTACTGTCATGTCAAATACAGGATTGATTGTCAAATAATTCTTTAAATTGTGGTACAACGTACTCAGCATCAAATTTCTTAAAATCTAAACTAAATTGTTGTCGAGCTTCAAATAAAGATGCAGGATGTAAACAAAAATTCTCCAATTTATCATACAATTGATCGAAATTATCGTATAAACAACGATTTGGATAGATTTCCGGATAAACGAGTGAATTTGGTGCTAATGGATAACAACCACAATAGGTAGCTTCCAACATTGCAACACCGAAAAATTCATGTTTTGCTGTAGAAACAACAATATCCGCTTTTTGTAAAATTTCAAAATAATTTTTTTTACATTCAATATAACCGTAATTGAGAATTTCGTCTTTTAGATGATTTTTTGCTGTATCGAAAATTGGGGGATTGTCTGTGAACGATTCACCCAATATTGATAATAAAAATCGTCTATTGTTTTGTTTTAATTTGAATAATATTTTGAAGAAATCATCGGGATTTTTATCGAATTCCCAACGATGTGGCCATAAAATATGTAGAATTGTTGGTGATTCTCTCATATTTATTGAAATTTTTGGAAATTTCATAGGAAAATATAAAACTCTACATTTGTCTTCTATATTTAATGATTTTGGTCGTGATTCTGGTAAGAGTTTTACTATTTTATTGATATTTGAAAGGAACGAAGTTTGATTAAAATCCGAATTGAACAAAACCAAATCTGCTGCTAAACTAAAATAATAAGAAATGGAATTTCTGTTAAAAAAACAATAAATAAATAAGCACCATGTTGTTATTTGATTATAAGCGAACTGTATATCGCGTTCTTTAATCTCTCTAACCGGATAAATTAATTGATTTTCATGGAAATAGACGATCTTTTTCAACGGTTGCAAGTCGGGTCTTATACCCAATAATTCAGCTAAATTCAAAATAGAACTACAAAATAAGACTTTTTCTGTTGTAATTTTTGGTATTAAATTGTACAACATTAATGCCCCACATCTAGATTTCCAATGCCATTTTTTTGCCGGTAATGTTACTAATGTTGAATTTAAATCATCTGAAAATTATAATTTAAAACAATGTTTTAATTAGAATAAATACAATAAAACCTCTTATTGTATCAATTAAAAGTTTATGAGAGCCTCCATAAAACGGTTCAATGAACAAAATCTCCTTCTGTTGTACCATCAGAATATAATTATTTTGAAAGATAAATTGAAGTGAGGTTATGTTCACTTGTTATGTCAATTGTAAACAACAACAACTAACACAGAACTCTATACATAGTTGGAGTCTTGGACTGGTAACTTATTATGAGTGTCCAAGGTCAACAGAGTAATAAAACAATAATAGTACTTTATTCTACGAGCATATAATGAAACTACTATTGCACGAGTATGAAGGTTAAAACACTCGCCTTCGGCATCGTGTTTTAAATCATACGAGTGCATAGTAGATTCATTATATGCGAGTAAAATACGAAATTTTATCTTCGACCATCCTTAATTTCTTTTTCTGGAGTGAAAATTAAAGTAAAATTTAACCAAAATTTGAGGTTAGATTGAACAACTGTCATCAGTGGGCGGAGTTAAGTTGATTTTCCCTTCGTTACCAGAGCAACGCTTATATATTACTCCAATACATATGCAATAATGGGCAATACATATGTAATAATGGCAAATACATATGCAATAATGAAAAATACATAATGCAAATATGAACTGGTATATAAGCGTTCCGTTTATACATTAAAATAATGAAGCTATTAATGAGTAGAAAACGTACGAATAATAAACTTGTTTTTGAATGGTCGTAGATAAAATTATAAATTTAACCAAATGTTTATGTCAATCAAAGCAGAGGTACAGGTACCGGACCCCTTTTATGTAAGGATCTCTACTGTGAATATTTGATGTCCAACCGCTAGTCTCCTACTTAAATTTCATAAAATTTAAGAAAATTCTTGTATTTTAAGAAGATTTAGTAATTAGTAACAAACGGCCCTGTTGTTTGCAAGTAGAAAAATAAACAGATGTCTTTAATCCACCAAGTCTTTATGTTGCCATTCCAGGGGCCATTGTTGAACATTTTATATTACTCTCTTAAACTTGGACGGTCATTAAACGCAGCAGGGACTTAAATCTTTATAAATTAAGGTTACAGTTCAGGTTTATAAGTAAACCCAAATTTCTATTTTTGGGTTAAGGTTTTTTTAGAGCTTTCTCCACAATATAAATAAAACAGTACTTATTTAGTTTAGACCCTTTTTGGCTATAACGGATAATAGACGGCCGTAACATATATACAGGTTGAGACATTTCATCTAGGAACATAGGACGTCTTGAGGGTGGATAATTTTACAAAGATTCTACCAGCTATCTCTTTTCAATCCAAACAAAGGCTATAGAGAACTGTTTCGGTTCTTGTAGTTTCTTCTATGTTCCTAGATGAACTGTCCCAACCTATTGTAGGACTCAAAATTTCATTTTTAACAATTAGTTAATTCATAGAAAATGACCTTCTCTCAAATCTCTCAAACAAATTGTTTCTTTTACAATTAACTTCATTTCTTTCAAGATTTATTATTGGACGGACACGTTTAATGTGCCATCTCGCTGAAAGGAACGCATGCGCATTTGCTCGTTTATACTCGATTAAGAGACCCAATATCATGCTTACTCTTGTAACGCGTCCACACATTTGTTTTAGATAAGAAATATACCCGGTATGTATAGAGTTTAATGGAGAAAGAACAATACGGTTTCATTTTTTTTTTGTTATATTGGTAAAACAGAGCGGTAATTTTGAATTAAAAAAGTTCATATAGTGATGATACCTTTATTGTGACAAAATTGCATTACATGATTAATTCTAGCTATAAAGTCTCTTTTTTAATAGTACTTATCCAAACTACACATAAATATTAGTAATGAGGAAAAAGATAACGCTTTGTTTAAATAATATTGATAATAATAAAAATAATCAAGATAAGAAACAATCACAGTAATATAATGAAAAGCTATTTGTGGTGTTTTTAATCATATTCGTGACTGCTTTCTTTCTGATTTAACAAAGCGTCCTTCTCTTCTTCAGTCACCTCAGCCAATGTAGTATGCAGAGGCACTTTGGTAATTCTAGAGTTGACACGATTCAAACCTTCTGTAGCTCCACTTTCTGTAAGTCTGAAAAATTGACAAATTAAAACATAATTTAAAAATGATTATGTTAATCAACTTACACATCAATCTCTTCATCATCATCATCATCATCACTTAATGCAAAATATGGATTATGTGCAGCTGGTCGAAATTTATATGCAGTAAGTACAAAGAAAACATATGTAGCCATTTCACGAAACATTTCATCTAACCATCCATATTGGAATGGTACAGTAATTTTTAATAAATAAACAATAATACGTGTTGAATAAATATAACAAACAATCATCACATAAAAATGTCGGAATAATTTCAATTTTTTCAAATTCATAGCTGCTTTACCATCAGTTTGTGATGCTTCTTGTAAATGTCGAATTGACCATACAACCGGAAACAATATACAACCACAACATAATAAATCAACTAATATAAAAATATTACGCCATGCTAAATGTTCACGTGCACCCTCTTCACTCTCTTCTAATATAATTTCAGCAACATTTGCTAATACTTGTAATGGTATAACAATCATAAATAAACGTTTATCACGTGGTGCTAAGACATGTTTAATAAATGTCCAACCAGTACCAACTAATACCAAAACAACAAATAATAGTGCACCTTTTAATAAATGTGCAACATAAAATAATACAGCCCATGTTGCCAAATGTACACCTAAACGTTCAATATAATGATAATTAACACCATGAAATGCTAATGATAATGCTTTTAGAAATACTAAAACTGCCATCATATAATGTATTTTGAAAACTGGATGACGTGATTGTCGTAATAAGAAAACCCAAAACATTCCTGATAAGAGGAATAAAATTGCCATCATTGAATATAATGCCGGTAATGGCATTTCACCAGCTGATAAGAAACTACTTAGATTTTGTTCGATTATTCGTATTGTAAAATCGAGAAATACGTCATTGCCTGGTTGGTAATTTGGACAACTATGAAAATAGAGATTGTAGAGACCTTCTTCAGCTACAGTTGCAACATATAGAACAAACTACAATAAAGATTGTTTAATTTATTTGAAATTCTAACAATAATAATCGTATTTCTTACACTGGTATTGTAGTAATGTTGACCGTTATGTACAGCTGATACAACATCAAAATCTAGATTACTACATTGATTCGGTTCTTGTCGTTTCCGTCTTTGTTGTACATTCAACATTTGTGGTACTTTATCATGATTCTTATAAATATGGACCAATTGTTGATCTTCACATTTAATCTTCAATCTATAATTAATAATTAATGAAATACGCCATGAATTTTGCTAATTTATCAAAGAATGTGTCACTTTTTATTTTTAAGATCCATAATGAAATAGATTATCTCATTATCGTGTTCTGTTGTAACAGTTTCTTGTAGAATACAATGCTCCTGATGGCTATCTAAATATGGATTCATGGCATCATTTATCGTCCGATCTAAACTGAAACCAAACTATCATTTTTTTAAAAATTAGTAAGTTGTTGTTTATAAGTGGGAACTTTTAACATACGATTGCCGATTCATTTTCAGGTGTTGCACGAAAATTTATCAATTGTACATCTAAGATACCACCTTGATAAAATCCGAATGTACTCAAAGCTATGTATTTCCTTGCATCATTCTGAAACGTAATTAAATTTCAATCAATCATAATTACACAGATTTTATAGAGAAATTACACTAATATCCAGTTTATGTATTCTAGCCAATGAAACTGAACAACACCACAATATTACCAAAAATATAAACAAATTAAATTTATACATTTTTATAAATCAATTTATGATTTTATTATTATTATTGATATTTATTTGATGTCATTGAACATATTTTCAATAATTTATTGTCAATATATTGAGTATAATTTTGGTGATTTATAACAACATTTGTAGTAATTAAAGTGTAAAGATATATTCTTTAAAACACAATTAACACACACAAATTCTTATTAATTGAGATAAAGAAAAATCGAAATTTTGGGAATTTTTCTAACCACAAAATTGACAATTGACACTATTGACATTGACAGTAGATTCGATGAAGTGTAGCCAACTGTAGTTTTTATTACCTGCAACTTTAAGGCGGGATAAATGAATTTCTACGATTATTTATTTTTATTTTTAATAGAATGAAATCTAGATTTTTTTTTATTTATTTAGGAAAAAATAAAGTTTTGTAAATGTGTTTTAATTTAATAAATTTAGAACTTTGGAAAATAATGGTAAAAGAAAGCTTCCAATATATATAGTATGTACGGCGACTTATGAGGTAGACTATAATGCATGGTCGTGTCCTAATGTAAAGATAATTACTATCCTGAAATACGTCTAATATCCAAAGACCGGATTTTGGCTCCCTAGA
>JAZBGY010001123.1:0-26811 GCA_037414755.1 Lydus trimaculatus | reverse complement strand
ATTTTTCTTCAATTTTTCATAACTCTGTAAACGAAACGTTTAAATTAGATTTTTACCAATTTTTAATAAAATAACAAAACTTACATCTTTGGCAATATTTTCCAAATTAACTGCTGTACCCTTTCCAGTAGTTTGTACCAAATTATACAAAATACCATTTTCATCTTCTAATAGTTTATACGGATGATCATACTCTTCAATACATCCAGCATTCATCACTAATATTTTATCAGAATCCATTACTGTATGTAAACGATGTGCAATCGTTAAAACTGTACAATTTGAAAATTTCGTACGTATAGTTTGTTGTATTAATGAATCGGTGTGTGGATCAACATTAGCTGTAGCTTCATCCAACACCAATATTTTATTATTACGAATTAAAGCTCTAGCAAGGCAGACTAATTGTCGTTGACCAACACTGAAATTAGCACCACCTTCTGATACATTCGATTGTAAACCTGATGGTAATTCAGCTATAATATCCTTCATTTCAACTTGTTCTAAAGCATGCCATAGTACTTCATCAGTGTATTCCTCAAATGGATCGAGATTTTTACGCATTGTACCCGAAAACAATACCGGTTCTTGTGGTATTATTGAAATTTTCGTACGTACATCATCTAATGGCAGTTTTGTTGTATCAATACCATCAATTAATATACTACCATCGATTGTATATAATTGAAATAAGGCAGTGATTGTTGATGATTTACCAGCACCTGTTCGACCAACAATACCAACTTTCTCACCTGGTTGTACCAAGAAATTTAAATTTCTCAATACAGGTGGATCACCAGGGTTATATTGGAGGTAAACGTTTCTAAATTCAACTTTACCACTTGCCGGCCAATCAATTGGTAATTGATTAACAATCTCACGTTGTGGTTCACTTTCAACATTTTTATATTCCATTAAACGTTCAACTGATACCATTAGATTTTCGAGTTCACTCCATTGACGCATTCCCCATTGTAACGAACCGATTAAGTCTATATATTGATTCATTATCAAACCCATATCACCACCGTAAATATCTAAAATTTTCTCCTCGAATATTGTAAAATACTAATCGGAATTAATAATTAAATATTACCTTTACTAAAGTATAAAATAAGAGCCATTACAATTGCTAAAAAGACAATACAAACAATATCTAACCAAAAACCAAAACTACGATTTGATGCAATAAATAGGAACCAAGCAGCACTATGATTATCTTGATAATCATCAAATTCTTTTATTAAAGCTTCTTGTGCTGAAAATGCACGAATTGTTGTTAATCCAGACATTGATGTGGTCATATGACTATAAATTGGACTTCTTGCTAAATATTGTTTATAAAATCAATATTTCGATAATATTTATAAATTTAATAAAACATACTTATGCCTTCAATACGTTTGACACTTCTACTAGTTTTAATATAAACTAATCTGAGGAAATAGAAAACTGCTAACAGCATAAATGATGGAAGAAATAGCCAAGGATCGACGATACAGGAAAGAACCAATGCACCAGCTAACTGTAAAGCAATCTGAAACACGAATAATTGAAAATAACTTGAGAGGATTTATTATACGATCATAGTGCGCCTAAAAAATCTCATCAAAGATATCTGCAAGTCAACCGATTGGTAAGTTCTAGATTGCAGTTATTCAAAAATGTTGTCAGATTGATAGGAGATCGGCTTGTTTACCATTAGGAGACAGTTGTTTAAATCTGTGACCTAAAAGGAGAGTTTTATTTGACGAGAAGCATGACCAATAGAGAGTTGCTGTCGCATAATTGCACATTGCTTGCAACATGCCTTTGATGTTTATTCATTTACTGCTTTCGCATAGAGCAAATTGCAAGCGTTGGCTGTGTTGCTCGAATACGTGGGCAACACTCAAAATTGCTGACTTGCGCTGCTACCTACGCGAGAAATTTGTTTGTGTGGAGACGCGCCTTTAGATGATTGAAAAATCCAACTGGTAATTTGGAAATATAAAAATGTTAAGTCGACGAAGTCATAGTAGACGGAGTATATTTGAGTAGAAATCCTAACTTGTCTATTATTGCATTTTCAAGATTATTCTTCTACTAGATACCACTGAAAATACTTGCATTGTTCGCATATTTTCTACAACATTCCCACAAATTGCACTTTAACTTGAAAAAAAAAACAGATTTTACAGAAAATCTTTGGAAGCGTAAGGGAGATACTGTTAACTCTGGTTTCGAATTGATAAAGTTCATTCAAATTGAACTAGGAATAGTCGTTATAACCGACTTGTGTTGGAATTAAGTCTTCAATATTTACCTCAAAAACTTCGAACAATACAGGCGGTATATATTCATCGATATATCCTAAATCTTTAGAGAATTTATTTAGAATCCTTCCAGATGGATTATTATTAAAGAATCTCATTGAAGCTTTGATAATTCGTTCGAAAGCAATCCGGTGTAGGTTTATTGAAGCAATTATAAAGAATACAAAGAAATACAAAGATTGTGCCATCCCAAAAAATATAGTTCCTGCTGTAATACCAGCATAAGTATAAATGATAGTTGTACGTGAAAACGTTTCATTTTTATCAGTTAAATTATTTTGAATTTGATGTGTACGCTCCTCTTCTAAATTCACCCAATACGACACATAATAATCACCACCATTTGCTGCTAATTGTCCCACAAGAAAGAAAACAATCAATAAGATTATCATGAATTTACTACCACCAGCTTTTAAATATTCCAAATAAACTGCTGGTTTAATGCTACCAGTTAATAATAATTCTTTTTCAATTGTTGGTCCATTACTATCATCATCATCATCATTATCATAACTATCATTTGTATTTTCTGAATTACGTCTAGATTTGATTTTTTTCTTATCTTTATCTTCATCATCTTCATTTTGGAATTGTTTCAATAATTGGGCAAAATCTAATCCACTTGTTTGTAATTGTTCATAATTACCTTCAAGTTCAATTGTACCATGTTGCATAATAATAATTCTATTTGTACTACGTAAATATTGTAATTGATGTGTAATTAAGATACAAATTTTATTTTTTAAAAAATCTTTAATACAACGATCAAATAAATGTTTACCAACATTCGCATCAACAGCTGATAATGGATCATCAAGTAGATAAATATCAGCTGTTTTATAAATACAACGTGCTAAATTGATTCGAGCTTTTTGACCACCACTTAAAGCTTTACCACGTTCCCCAACCAATGTCTTATCACCATATGGGAATAATTCAAAATCGGAACGTAACGCGCATACATCAACAACTTTCTGGTAGCGTTCCTCATCATATTCACTACCAAATAGGATATTTTGTCGAACACTACCCGAAAACAACCATGGTTCTTGTGATGAATACGATATTCTACCCTGTATATCGATTTTGCCCGATTCCAAAGGCAATTCTTTTAGTAAAACATGTACTAAACTACTCTTTCCACTACCTACTGGTCCAATCACAGCCACTAATTGGTTCGAAGTTATATTTAAATTAATATTTTTTAAAGTATTGTCAGTTGATTCTTCATTCCATTTAGCATTAGCATTCTCTAATTGAATCTTTGGTTTATTGATTTGTTTACTATTTAACGACAATATAGAACCGTTTGGTTCAGTTTTAATAGCACCATTTTGTTGGTGATTGATTTGATTATCCTCAATTTGTGGAAAATCACATTCATCCATTGACAAAAACTTTTGAATTCTCAACAATGAAACATTAACTTCTGCTATTGATGTTATACTAATTGAAAACAAGATTGTTATCACCGGTCTTAATGCATTATAAATTGCTGTTACAGCAAACACTTTCTGAGCTGTAATATAATTACCAAACAACACATATCCCAATATACTAACAAATATCGATGTTCTTGTAACGAAAATTTCAAATGAATACATTAAACCAAGCAGATAAGCATGCGATCGTATCGCCCTCATTTCTTTTCTGTATTGAAAAACACGAGAAAGTTGGCAATTATTTGAATTTTCAAAAAAATAAATAAAGAGTAAATAAACAAACCTTCGAGCGAAAGCTATTAGTTTAGCAAACGGTTTTTCCCAACAATACATTTTTATCACTTGAATTCCGGATATGATTTCGTTCATTAAACGGACCCGTTCATCTGTTCTGAGAGCTGTACGTAATCGTAAAACAGACATCCGTTTGCCCAACCATACTGGAAAATAATAATCACAATATTAGTAGGTTCTATGAAAATCCACATCTTCATTCTAATCTAACTCTAATACGGTGGAATTCTGAGATAAACGTAATCTTGGACAGCCAAAAATGCATATCTAATGCGAGTGAACAAATTAAATTTTAATGACTTATTTTTGCACTGATGCAGTTTTATAAAATATACCGTAAAAATGTGAAAATTTTGTAATATTATGGGAACACAAAACCATGACAAAATAAGAAACTCACAATTAGTAATTACCAGTACCGTTATGAAACGCTTCAAATGTTAATCAAGTGAAACCGTTCAATAGCACAATCTGCACATATACAGGTTACATCACGAATCTAGACACATAGGGAAACGCATCGGCACCAACTGTTCTCATATGTTTCACATGAGTTAGAACGAGATAATGAGAAATTGGGCAGCCAGAAATGTAGCTGGATTTTAAAATATCACCCCTGTTTCCCAGATACAAATTCTACCTGGCAAATAGTTTGTAGTTTGCTTTGTCGAAAAGCGCAG
The DNA here is from genome assembly GCA_037414755.1 of Lydus trimaculatus. Lineage (NCBI taxonomy): Eukaryota > Metazoa > Arthropoda > Insecta > Coleoptera > Meloidae > Lydus > Lydus trimaculatus. Next base: position 22,080 of record JAZBGY010001123.1, on the reverse strand, counting down.
ACTAGTAGATGACAAAGATTTGCTATCTCTGTCAGGCGCATTTCCAGACTAGAGCTGGGTTGTCAAGTGAAAGATATGAGGGTGAGCGTCGCGATGTGTCTAGATCCGTGATGTAACCTGTATAGACAAGCTGCCAAAGGTCTGTCGTCTATAAAGAGATAGAAAACTGGCAGGTTGGCTGGAATGTCAATCGCCAACTCTTTAAAAATAAGTTTTTATTGGATTTATTGAATTTTCAAAGTTGTACTGCTCAAACTTTGTCGCAAGAGTTTATTTGAGGGGTAAACGGATGAGTAACTAGCTCAACTAGCACTGCGGTATCAGTTAAAAACTAGAGAAGACACAGAAAATTCAAAGTAAACATAGGGATTGTTCAACAATCACAATGTTCCAGGAAGGAGCTTATCAAACATGAAAAATGCAATCTCAAACGTCTGACATCTAAGGACGTAGAGAAGGTTTATTGGAGTCTGTCATACGCTTAATATTCCTTTTTTGATTTGGATATGCCATTAGAAACGCTAGTGAGAAGGTTAATGTTTACGACTATAATTAATTATCTTTCATCTAACAATAAGCATAGATTGATTGATTTCAATGCAGTTTTTTTTTTGTATGTGTACGTACTGCCGTTAGATTTTAATTAAATTCGACCTTTCTCTACTTTTTATCGTTCCGTTTCTTTCTCTTTCTGTTATTTTTTTTTTTATTTATTTTTTAAAACAAATACTTACTTTGTAATGGAATAAATGATAAAAGGAATGCAATTCCAATGAAGGCAGCCATACCAATTTCACGATAAATTAAATATGTACCAATTGCTGTTTGTATTGGTCCAACCCATACGAAATGTGCAATAACAAAACCTTGATCAAATTTACTGACATCATTTGATAATAAATTAACTAATTGTCCAACAGTTGTTGATGATAATGCTGTACGACTTAAACGTAATGTTTTACGATAAACTAAACTACTACATGCTATACGTAATTTCATTGTTAAATGCATCAAAGCCATCATGGACGGATGTGCCAAAAAGGCATCAACAATCAGGTACAATATTATACAACCAGCTGCTATATAAGCATCAGTTTCTGATATGGATTGTTGACCTTTATCAAAATATGATACTAATTGACCTATTAGTAAAGGTAAAACAAGTCTGGAATTGAATAAAAATATTAATATTTTCCAATATCAAATCGATAAATCAGTATCCCCCTTCTTTTAATATCTTTATCTCAAATTCGATGTTCATTTAGCTAAAGAGATAGAGATCAAGATAGGAAATACTACTGAATATTTTCATATGAATAATGCCAACAATTTAATCAATTAAAACAATGCAATTCCGGACTTTGAACCATGAATAATTAAACAATTATCTTGTGACAATCAATTTGTATGGCAATATTTTTGTTCTTTTTCCCAGTTTTAATTTGAAGAAAACAAAACTTACATCAACAGTACTTCATTAATTAATTTAACTAAACCAATTAGCATAAAATATGGTCCAAATACACGGAATAATGCACGATGTAATGCTGATTTTTTATGTTTACGATGTTCTTCTTTCCATGCTTTCTCTAAACGTTCACCTAAAATACTCGATTTATGCTCATCTAATGGACGAAATAAATCATCTTCAGTTAAACCGTTTTGATACGTTCTTTTAAATATTGGAAACATATACCTAAAATAACAATAGAGACTTATCTAGATGATGAATCATTTGATGAATAGTGGAAAAATAGAATAAAAGGGAAATATTTTAAATAGTTCTGTATTCTACAGATATAACAAGAAAAATGTGATAAAGATGTATTGAACTTTTCATTATCATTACATTTGTCATAATAAGTTAAATGAACGTCTTTGTATTTGTTTATAATTTATTTGTTATTAAAAAATTTGAGATAACATTGACGATCTTCCTGAATCAAATCCGGTGGTGATACTATGACATAAAATATGGATTATTTCGTGTGAACATTGAGATAATTTTAAATTCTGTCAGACAAGTCTTATCAACACAAATCAAATAAAGTGAGCAAATATTGTTATTTCTATTGTTCCAAAACAAAGACGTTCATCAAATTTTCGTTTTCTTATTGTGGACAATTTCTGTGTGGAAACGTTATATTGGTTTTAAAATAAATTTGAAGGTTCCAATGAACTTGGACCAGTTCCATTAAAAAATCTTTCATGTAAGGCAACCGCATCGGTACTCATTAATAAAGTTTTCTAATGTTATTTATAATAATTTAAATCCACAAATATTTGATCACAGATTTGCAATGTTTCGATCTAACATTTATTAACAGAGAAAAATGAATTTTGTTCAAATATGACTTTTATATTTTCTATGGTTTGTTGTGAATTAATTATTTTAATAATCTTCTCGCGATTTTCTAAGAAATATACAGGTAGAAGGTCGCTCATTGTGAGAGGTCAGCTGTTCAACAAATCAATAAAGTAAAAGTAATTTAATATTTGGTAAGGTAAATAGCCTTTATATAGTAGTGCATATACAGACAAGACACGTTTTTATAAATTGGAAATTCCCAATAAAACCACAAAGAACCCAAATTATCTCAAAAACAATACTTACAGGAACGTTAATTGCGATACAACATTAAGATTTTCTGTTGGGTTAGGTTTTCTGTCTTTTTTTATCGTATTATCCATTATTTTTTTTTTTAATTAAAATTCTAAATACTACTATTATTACACTAAAACGTGTATTTTATAAAGAATGTCGAAAATTCGAACGACTCTACGACGACTACCTACAAAGAAAGTAGGCCGCAAACTGACTTGTACTCTGGTACGTTCGCACAGTTTAATGCCAAATAAAAAATTTTTCCGACATATATACATAAACATATACGTCAATATAGATGTAACCAACGCAAACGCATTAAGTTATAACTAAATATATGGATAGATAATAAAAATATCATTGGACAAATTGCCGGAAATCAATGATCTGAAAATAATTCTATCTTTATTCAACTCATCGATCCCGGAATCCAGCCAATCTTCAATTATATTATTTCAAGTAGCGATTACACCAATTTGTGAAAATTGTTGTAAAACGCACAAAAATCTGTAAGTGTTAAATAATCTTTTATCGGTTAAATTAAAGGAAGAGTTTTTGTTGTTAAGTGTAGAATATTTTAATAATATTGTGAAATCTTAATTTTTGTTAAATTTTGTGATAACATAAATGTTTGTGTATATTTATCAAATAATTTAATTAAATTTAAATTAATTAACTTAAATTTAATTAAACAACATGATGATTGATTTTTGGTGGATGCGCTAGATGAGGTTTTCCAATTATGAATTCAATAATCATAATGTACTGCAGACATTAACCTTTACAAACTGTACAGATCAATAAAGTATACCGACAGTCGCGACTGTGTGTCTCTATTCTACCAACAATGAGATAAAATTCAAAAATTTGACTTCTTAGAATTGTTTATCAGATTGCAACAAATTCAAAAATTTTTGTTGTTTTTGTAAAACGCTAAACCTATAATGTTTAATGTTAGAATACTACAAAGTTTTCAGAACGGTTACAGGATTGAAGATACCTTTAAATCTACTTTATTCTGACTGTAAATAAAACCATGTTGAAGGATCTGATTGTTGCCAAATATCGTTATTTGAAAAAAATCCCCATTTCAAGTTTCTACACTTACACACGTCTTCCATCCATTGTCAACATTTGAAGATAACTAATTATGGTCTTAAGAACGTCATTGTTTCGCAAGTCGCAAAACAATCGGTGTCTTATTTCAAGTATATGAAATGTGTGTAAAACGTTATTCAGCTTTTATCTAAAACGATAATAATACGAACGTATGAAGTACTATTTTCCTTGTTGATACGGAATATCATGCGATAATGTTACTGAATATTGAGCTTACAAGTTGAGTATCTCTTAAATTAAAAATGTCAACATATATCATAATACAAAATATAATAGTTCTCCTTCAATGCTGTTGACATAAGAGGGTTATATGGAACGTTATTATAACTCATTTAAAATTATAAACTTTGTTGATAAGAGCTTTACTAACAAAAGGTTCGATATTGAAGGGTAGGGTTGGGTTGATATTAAAATTACAGTTAATGGATTGCCTATTGATGTAACCACGACAAACAGAAAATTTATATGCATGACCTGAACTATCCATTTCTAATTTAGAACGAACATAAAATGCCACTCATTCTATTTAATTAATTTTTTACCCACATTATACGATTTGGAGTAAATATTTTGATGTATTTACTAGTAGCTCTAATGATAAGATGGTATCTAAAAGAGTTCAAAAATTATTGATCACTTTACTTCAAGAATCTATTGTCTTTTAGTAAATATTTACTTCAGATTTTAGAATTGAAGACTATCGAGTAAGTTTAGCTGTATTATGTGTTGTATACATCAACTTCCACAAATTAGACGTCTATCTCTTCATTCATAAGCTCTAAGAAGTCTGTGGATAACGTGGAAGTGTTGGCCATCGTTTTACCGACATCTCCATTTTCCAACATAAACTGATTTGTTCGGAAATAGAAATCTCGACTGAAACTTTACTAAATGCTGCTTATTCGTTTAGCTTCGAGTAGATGGCTCGTTAGTTACTGTACTGTGACAATACACTACTGCGATACAATCGCTGTCAGTGCACACATCATGCTTGTTTTGTGTAATTCCTGTGGTTTTGTTTCCGATCGTTGAACAATCCTTTCATTTGGCATGTTATTTCACAGTTGATTTCGTTAGGATCTCAAAGAAAAACCAGAAAAGTTCAAAGCTTATATAATTAATTTTTTTTCCAAATAACTCACTCAAGTCTTAATACGGCTCTATCGATAGAAAATCCATTAAATTCCAGTACGTTACAAAATCACCTGAAGGGGCTTTCATTATAAACATTAAAATTTTCCAACTATCTTGCTGTCTTTTTGAAATGATCGAATCGTGGTAAAGCCCTTTGTTGTACTGTCAATATTTTGGATTCAATTGCTGCTCTTGAACTTTATTTTTTTTTAGATTGAGGAATGGCCATTTTAGTTTGCTGATTGATTATTTCTTAAGAACTCACTGTGCGAAATCGATAATAAAGAATTTAGATGATTAAAATCGATCTTTTTGTTTTTCGGGAATTGATGGAGACAGATTCTCCAATTTTTTCGCATAAAAAACCTGACGTTTATAGTTTATAGATTACAGCAATATATTTTGCACGTGAAACCAATCAAGCTATTTGTCGTATCGCCATTTTTCTGATCTGATGTTATATGAACATGTGGAATTTAATTGGGCGATTTTGGTTGTGAAGTTCTTTGATGTTACAAATCGTCTCCTTGGGGACAGTAGAAGAGGAACAACTAAATTCTTAGTCGCTGAGAGAATACGTATTTGTTAGTATCATGTCGACCACATCAAACAAGATAATTGTGACGTTGAATCGATGTAATATTCTATGTCTTCTATTAATCGTAAGTCGAATAACATTATTTAATGATTGTAGGATGCGGGCACCTTTATCAGGATTTAGACCACTATTAGATCTTAATTCTAGATACATCAGACAACTTTTCAATGTTTGAATAGTTACTGAGGTTTCATAGTCTAATTACAACAGCTTAAACTATAAAATAAATATTGACTGAATCATTAAAATACACATCTCAGCAATTACCATCGTTCAGTAAACAGGCCCGATTTATATAACTCCAAAAAAAAAACGTAACCCTTCGGAAAGGATTTGTGTCAGTTTAAGTTTCATATATGCATGTCTCAACCAAGTCACGATCAATGACATTAATAATCATTTTGACTTGAGTTGGAGTAACTTTATGTTAAACTAGATATGAATATTTTACAGCTTCCTGGCATGAGAAATTTTGCATAGATGGTTCAATAGAACATTCTATGATGCATCCATCTTTACGTTAAAAACTTGTAAAGTAATATCAGCTTCATATTTCTTATTGTCGGTATGCAGATAAAATAAATTCCTTGCTATTCATCCAACTGTAATTGAATTTTCTTACTGGTATGCGTATGTTGATGCAGTTAATTGTGAAATGTTCTCCATGTAGACGTAGATTTTGAACATTGCTGATATGCAACAATGTAGAATTTGCCATCTTTGTATTCAAATTGTAACTGTGTAGAAGTATTTCAATATATTTACTGATTCCTTACAAATCTTGAACATGTTTATCTCGTTGATTAAACTGCATTATATATTCGTATTGTTGCATTTTCTTTTGTATTTGAAAAAGTCACAGGTTTTCTATAAATAAATCAAAATATCTCTACATTTTCAATTCAATTTTTTGTTTTCAATGAATGAAAAAAAAAAGTTGAGAACGGTTCGTGTACTTTTTTTTGATAGTTTGACTTATGGCTTTAACTTTGGTGACAGACGGCTCTTTGACAATAATACAACGAGATAAGCACAGCTATAATTCTAAATCTTCGACTTGGCATGTAAATATCCCACTATCTAGAATGTCAGCACTTTCAACATCTAACAAAGCTCTATACTGATCTTCTAGAAGAGGATGCTTCATAAGTCGAGTCCACATGTGACTACTAAAAAGGAATCATCTCTTTTTTTTTCATTGACATATTATCAAATGATGTATTTTTGCCGCTTCTATTGCGTTAATCAATATGCCATTTTTTAGTCAATAGAATGATATTGTTGCTAAATCACGTACTGCACACATTAAGATAAATTCATTGTGTTGATGGATAATACCTTGATTGTTGATTAAGATATCTTGTAAGATTGGGAGAGAATTCAATTTTTTTTAGAATTCTTTCATTTCCTTTACTATAATCCGAATTGGCCCTTTATCAGGACCTTTTTTAAGCAGCTGGTCCAACACTTAGAGATAAATTACAGGTTTAAACATAAATTTCTTGTTAGAAACAGTAAACTTAACAATGAAGCCACAATCTGTTCATAATTAAACAATCTCGAACAGACATCGAGGGATATAAAAAACAAAATAATCTTATTAAGGATAGGTCAAGCACGTTGCAGATTCGTATAAATAGGAAAGTCATGGTATAGAAACGTAAGAGCAGATGAAGATCCGGAACGTCCTGTTCATAAATTGTGGACAATTGCTGTCCACTAACCTGGTGATTTCATAATGCTGTTTCAAAGAAAACTTTTCAGCCTCTCTGGTATTTCACTATGGAGTGTTGCAGTATATCACACTGTTAAACGTAGAGTGATAAGTTTTGTTATCGCTCTTAATTAAAGACATTTGAAATTATAGAATTTAGAATATTTGTAAGCAACTTATTTATGTTATTTTACACAGATGTATCGAATTATGTTGCTTACTGTATTCTGTTTCTTATATTAGAATATACAAGTTAAACTTTAAAGGATGTTCCAAATAAGAAGAGGCAGAAATTTGTTGCGTATATTAGTTATGTATGCCTTATGATTTCCTTTGAGACATTTCGTCTTAAAAACGTGCACCCGTTTCAGTTGTTCAACGTGTTTAAATTTTTCAACACTTCGAACGATTCTTTATTATAAATTTACTCTAAAATATCATTATGTTTGAATGCGAAAAAATGTAAGAGAAGGGCAATCCTTTCGGCTATCCATACAGATTTTATATTGCTAAAGAGATGTGCTGTAGAATAGAATTAATTCCACACAACTGCACTTATTTGTTATCAGTTATCTCGTATGTTTTACGTGCATTCTTTGGTGAATTTTCAAATAAGATACCAAAAAGCTCTAAATAATAATCGTGACTAATGACAATAGCAGGACGAAATGTGATAATTTAAATTTAATTTAAGGCGCTCTCTTATCAAGCTGAATCATGTTAAGAGATGATGGAATGTTTTTCTTCCTTTCTCGTGTTATTCAGTTTAGATTTGTTGAACCGAGTTATATCCTGACAAAGCCACAAACTGTGAAATAAAACTAGTTTCTGATTAGTTCCGTTATTTATTGGTAGAAGTAACACGTAAAAAATTTTAATTCGACACACTAAATCGGAAAACTTTCGAAAACGAGTAAGTTTTCACATTAATAGAATACGATTGGAAGTTAGTGGAGAAGTGTTAAATAAAATCTAAAGAATTGCATTTGTAAAGGAATGTAAGAAGCTTTACAATTCAATGTCGTGAAAGATTTTTAAAATTGAAACAAATTACTGAAAGTATTCGGAATTCGTTCAGATTAACTGATTTTCTTTTGGATGTTTAACCGTGCAACAACGAAAGTTTCACCTCGAGATGCAACACACTTCAATAAGAGAAATTTAATTTTTGTATGATGGAAATAAGATAACAATGCAGAAAGACCACGGTAACGACTAGTATACATACAGTCATGGAATTGGCATTCTTTCTTTTTTATCAAGACACAGCCTTTGTATTCTGTAGGATTACGATCGCTTTGTTTGAATATTTCATCAGATTCAATTTACAACAGCCACTTAGGAACTGTTTCTGTGTAACTTTTTTGTTGACTTGCTACCCTCATCACGAAAAAATAAAAAATTCTTTCTAACCTAAACAAGTCATAACTGGGTAGTAAATATACAAACAATCATTAATAACAAAAACTTTAAATTAATAAAACAAGTATACAGTTAAATTTACAATGTTTTTCGTTCAGACATTCTTCCATCTGGACAACTTGCCGATTTACTTTCAAACTTTTCCTCGTATTCACTTAGGCTGGTACAGTTACTTGGAGATGAATGTTTATCTAATTGTAAATGCAAAATCTTTGCAAGGTATTTGGTGTCAAAGTGCCAAAATCAGTTTGCAGTTTCAATAATTTGTGTGATGTAGATAGAGTGCGAGAGTCTTTAAAACTATATAAATTATTAATAGTTGTGCTAATGTTGGAAAAGGACTACAAAGCTATCCAGAAACGTTGTGCTTTCTCCATAGTAATGACCTCCGTCACAAAATACTTAATATGTGTCTGACAGTAACCAAAGAGATGTGATGTAAGGTTTAACATTAATATTTTATCGAATTAACAAACATTTGAATTAATTATGAAACAATGGCTCTATCCTTCATAATATTGAGGAAAGTTTAACTCAATGGCCAAAATACGATGGCATCCTTGCAGGGATGAAGTGTCCTCAATCAATATTAACTAAATTAAATTACGTGTTGGAGTAGTTTCAACTGGAATTATATAGTTATAGTAAAAAAATTAAAATGCACAACAACAAGCTTCTGCTTTATATTGTTATATTCTTCCACGTTTAATCGCTTTTCTGGAATGCATTATTTATTAGCTTGCTCCATTCGATTTCCCCAACAAAAGTCAGTCTTTTTTACCAAACCTTCATTCTTTGTTACGTATACGTTAATGTTAGACATTATTGTGGCGTATTTATAGATTTTAAGTTCAAATGTTCTTAGATTTTTGTTAAATAAGATTAGAAAAGGTTAAACGTTCAAAGTTCAAGTTAGAAATGCTGATTAAATCTTAGGAATGAGTGAAAGTTAAATATGGTGGATGCGCCAAACAAAATCGCATTAGTAATAGTCTAGAGACTAAATAAAATTAAAAACGGCCTTTAATCAAATTTATAATAAGAGATTTTTGATGAAAATGAAATTGTTCCACCAACATTCACGTAACAATGATTTCCACTTCATAGTCAATAATTCCTGTAAATAGTGTTTCTATCCCACGGTAAACTAACAAAATATTTATGCTACGCCAGTGATGATTTAATTAAGAAATAATTATTCACAATTTGTTAGACAAGCAAACATCTATATTCTGACGATACAGTTCATTCATTTGTGTCAGAGTTTAAAAAATAATAAATTAGATAGATTCGGTGACAAGTTAAGATTGATGGTACTGTCAATAAATCATGTATATATTGATGAGTGTTTTCGTATAAAACAACTTCTAGTACCATGAAAGTCAACATCATAACAACAACCTTGTTTTAAGGAAGTCGTTTGATAACATTACAAAGCGATTATACTTACACACAAACAAAATGATTTCTACAAATAGAGCTTTCGTATTTATAAAATTCTTGTATAGCTAGTGGAGTATGAATTGAATAAAATTTATTTGCTTCCAACTTGGATGGATTCGACATTCATTATTTTAATAATTCGATGGAGGGAGAAATCCCATTTTGATATAAACCACCAATATTTGATTAGTGCATAATTAACAATTAAATCAGAAGCAAATAACATTCGTAATCGAATCAACAACAACATCAAGGCTATTTCAGCTCACGTGTGGTTGTAACAAATGGCAGTTAATCTAAAATACATTAAATTGCACAAATTAACGTATTTATTGTTAATCCAATTCGTTATATTGAAGCTGTAGAAGTCAAGAAATTTGATTAAAATTCGTAAATGGCTATAATCAGAACTGTTAAGCTTTAAAGTGACAATACGTACATTTTGGAATGATTGTACTTATTGTACTTACAGAATATTTGTCTCATGAATACGTTCATCTACTTGAATTTATATACGGTAAGGGTTGAACCTCCCTAAATGAATAATTGTGTAAGTAACTACAGTATTTGATAAATATTGCATATCAATCACCAGTTCAGGATTTTAAAGGACAGCACGATTATTTGGGGATTCGATCGATCAGCAACTGTTGGAGTACTTTAAAAATGTGGTTTTCTATACCATTAATGATGCAACCACCAATAACAATCGCACTTAGATGGCAGGCAGCATTTTCCGTTGTTAAACTAACATTTTGTTGATTTAAACGACAAAGAAAGTGACAAAACATAAATAGTCTTTGCTTGTTTATAATATTGTTCGTCACTTGGTTTTGTTTGATCCAATTTTTATAATGAAAGTTGAATTCGAGTGGTCTTTCTCTAGATAAGTGTTTGGATAGGATAGACATAAAAATAAACGACGGGTCCACTAACAACAATTGTTGTCCTTTTATATTTACAGAATGTTTTTGTTTGCTTCTCTATTCTGTACATTGTCCACTGCTAAAAGTCGTTAAACAACTACAAGATTGTTTCACTTATGTTTATGTTCATTGATGGTTTTTGCAATTTTGTAGATCGTCACTATTGGTAATAGTACTGAAATTAATTAGGATTTTAAGTCCAAGGTAAGTCTACCCTTATTTTTCCCTTCAAATTGGAGCAAATCTTGTAAACAAAAGCACGAAAAGCAAAAGCCAGTAATCAGATAAGTAACAACACAAAACGATAAAAAGTTTGTAAACATCAAAGAAAAAACATTAAAACTTAAATTTTACTTATCTTATGAAATTTTTTTACTCGACTGGCAAGTTATGACAAAATGTGACAGCGAGTAAACAAGATAGAATTAGGATTTTCCCCACAGTTGATTGTGAAAATAACGTTATTCCATATTTTACTACCTTCATCCGCTTCTTTTATATGAAAATACAAACAAGTTCAAAATATTACAAGGAGTCTACACGATGCTGTTTAGTTATTTATTTAGGTATGGACACAGACCCTTAGCTCAACCTCTACAAGATACGGTTTGGATGTAAACAGCTAACGTATAGCGACATGAGATTCCAAAGGTGTTGTAGAGTCTATATTTATCGATTCAAGATACAAATTGTAGAAGGAAATTTGTAATAAATCCCGAATTTCCTTTGTGTTCTCTTCCCATTAATCAAACAGCTTCAAGATACACGAATTATTACTATAGATCCTGGTATTTACAAACTAGTTAATCTATTTGACTGCACTACAATTTGATTATAAAACGTACCATGGATATAATTATAGAAGCATGCAAGTCAAATACGAATATTAATTGAAACCAGAATGGCAATCAATTAACAGTGACTAATAGTGGAAGCACTACAGAGACAGTAATCAACACGTACTGATATCATTTGCACATTTGATAATAGTTGATGCTAATAATAATGGGAACAGATAAGATTTCCGTTGAACTGTTTAAACGATAGATAGAATTGTAATATTAACCATCAATTATATCAAGGAGAACAACAGAATTAGTATTTATCGAAGAAGATGTTCCACAATTGTTTCCCATAATAAATAATAAGGCTTTACAGGACACAATTAGAAGAAACGTTATCATGTATATTCTGTTTACAGGATGATTTGGATGAATTTGATCAATTGAACTGCCACTGACAATGAGATAAAGCGTCTGAAGTTTCCATTGAAATAGTTTTAACAGTAACTTAATAAAGCTCAGTGTAGGGTTAAATGTCTACTAATTCACTTCAAATTAAAGTAAAGTTCAATAGAAATAGGTAATAGCATACAAGCAACAATTGAAGAGTTTAATTAAAATAAATCCAGAGCTAGTCATCAAATGATTACTCTTTCCGTTTGTATAAATTAACCGGAAAGTTTGTGTTTACGAAACAAAAAGAACCATACAGACACTCACAACCAGATGGCACAATAGCTCTTATTCACAAAAAAAAAACTTGCAATAAAATGTTGAAGTTGTTCTTCCTGAATCCGGTCTCTCAACTAACAAAAGTTTGAGTATTCTGCGTAAGTTTTCTGCCGTTGGTCGTCGAGACATCCAAACAAAATAAAAAGAAGGATAATCAAATCAACGGATATAAAGGCAAACTTTTTTATTTTCTTTTAAATAGAAATAAATTTTTAACTAAAGAGAGAAAGAGGATGTAATGGAATTTTAATTGGAGAGTGGATGCGTTATTTTTCGTTGTTCACATTGTAAAATAAAAGCTACAATTCAAATATTTACACAATGTGATTTACATTGCAATGTTGGAAATGTTGGATATGTTAAAAGCTCGTTTTCAAATTTGCATTTCGCTCTAGCTAAAGCGATATTCGAACTTTACGCACATATAAATCCGGGTGATATATTTTCCAACATTCATCTCTGTTACGTTTTTAATCTAGTCGCTGATATTTTCCGTACATTTTGAATGACTGTTAGAAAATATAAATGTGGTGGGAATGGGGAGCACTATTTCTTCCTTCAACAAATCGTAAAGCCACAACATTACAATTTTACAGTATACCAAGCAATACCCGTTCATTTGCCCATTCCTCCACGGTATATTTTCGTAAAATAAATCGCAGTTTGTATGCAACATGTCAGATGCTGCGGATCTAAATGCCGTCAAGCCATCGTTTACAAATGTTGGATACATTAGAAATTCAATAATCAGTTGGCAAAATTATTCCTATTCATTTTTTAACAAAACTTGATGTAGAAAAAATACACCACAGATGTTATTGAAGGCTGTAACGTCAACATGTGCGGTTTGCGACCGTGTAATTAATTTCTGTAAACCTTAATTTTTTTCCTGTGGGAAAATTTTGCACAATTTAACCAAATTACTTTAATAAATTGGTGATTTTTTTGTTCTCATCTTTGTTATGACAACTTTTTACATTGAATATTTACAAAAGTGGAGGATGCTTTTTATGTACAAACCACAACTTTCCGTGATTGTTGTCATTACATTCTGAACGCTTAAATTTAAGTACTTCAAACTTGAATTTTAATAGTAGTAGCCTTACAAAAAAGCAACATAGAACAAATTTGTATGTAATTTGTTCTGTTTTCTAAACTTGTAATAGATAGCTTAATTATCTCTATCAAAGAAGGTTATCACGCTGGTTATATTGTTTGTTTTTAAGTAAGTTTTCGACAGATTCTTAAATGCAGACATTACGACTTCCATCTCTCGTATAGAAGAGCAGATCGGGAGGTTATAACAGGAAATCCCAGGACGTTTGTTGGCGCTATTATTGCTACTACTGCTGCCTTTATTGCTACATTTCATCTTTTATCACACGAATAGGGAGTTTCGACTATAATTCAATGTGGTGATGATAACAATTTTATTGAGATAATATTAAAATAGAACACAGCAGCTTTTTGAAGATTAATGAAGTATCAAGAACACAGAATACAGACATGTAATTTCAAACATTTGGCCTTGGTTCTGTTGTCGATCAACTATTTTAGTTCTTGTATTCTCGATGAGGCTGGGTTTAGTCCCTAATTCTCCTTTGTTACTACAATATTCAGTGCTAATCAATTTCTAATAATAAATCAATAATAAAGGTTCAGTATTAACGAAATATCACATGCGCTATTTTAGTGCCTTCCACTGTCTTTCTGTATCACTACATCCTATACTGCCATCCACAGAATAACACATAATTTTAAGCCAACTTGCCTTAAATAATAGTGAAGAGTATCTTGAGCAATTGCCGATTAATTTGTTGCATTCCGATGGTGTAAACTTCAGGGTATTTGAAAAGTTTCTGACTAATATATCAGTAGAGCTTACAGATTTATTTCCGTTACGTGCAAGCTCTACACTGAAACTGTTTCAGTATTTGCAGTTAGGAGATTTGTTTCCAGATTTAACATCAATATGCACTACTACTACTACGTTGTTGACGTCTCGGTACATGAGCTATTCAAAATCCTCCTGTATTGTGTGAAAGAAACAAAAATGGAGCAAATTACATTTCTTATAACATTCTATTCCATCAAATTTAAGACGTTTTATTCAAGTGAAATTGAAAGTTAACATCTTACTCAACTCAAGTATTTACCTCTGTTTCTATATTTTCTATAACAAAACGTGAAAATGATTTCCATTGAAACACGATCAGGAATAAAGAGATGGCACAACAGTATAACAAATTTAGCATTTTATTGATGTCGTGATTGTATCGTTAGAAGAATTTGAAAAATCTAAAAGCAAAAGTGTGTTAAATGTGTTTATGTCAATATCATCAAAGTTCGATTTGTGAAATGGAATTTGAAAACGTGGCAGTTTTGACTTGAATAAAATGTGGCAAATCATTCATTTTATCCCCTCTTACGACCTAGTTTTATAAAAGTTTGACTTTCCTATATAAACGGAAGTGACATAGTTGTTGATCATCTTGGACTACAGATAGTTGTACTTATCTCATAAAATTGTGGTATGTTTGACATTTGCTACTTCTTTAAACCAAATGCATTCAATTTTATTCAGGAGAGAAGAGACTAGTTTTCGATCACTTTCTGAACGTAAAGTTGCTCTAGAACAAGTGATATTTACGTTAATAGTTTTTATATTCCTTGATATATGTTTTTTCAGTTATGCTGTCTAGCAAAGAACTTAAGATGCCAGTATTATCGAACCCTTATCGTTATCTCCAATTTTCGAATGTACAAAGCTGATCTACTCTTGTTCGAAAATATCATCCATTGTTTACCAATTTCAAATATACTCAACCACATACAATGGAAACTTGTACGTACTGCAACAGTAAAAGTCAAAGTTTACAAGACAACATCATTGTATCTGTATCCTATTATCTTACTATGCCAGAATAGAAACCTGGTTACAATAGACCGAGCAGAAGAGCTTCCCTATGGACTAAGTTTTCTAAATATTATTAAACATTACTTTTTACTGATCTCTAAATAGAGTCTCCTGAGTAACTGAACTGCTTCTACCAGCTGAAATTGTTTCATATTTACAACATACAAACGTGAAACCAGTCAGTTCAGTCTCCTTTCAACTACATGAAGCAAACGTATTCCAATCGCCATTTAATTAAAATGTGGTACATATGAACTTTAAGGACTTCACTATGATTATTGGCCATAATATTTAGCTTTTTCCTTCTAAATCCAATATTTCCAAATGCACTACTAACAAACAATTCTGTTGAATAATCATGAAGCGTGATTTCCACTATTAAACCTAAATCAATTTAAATTTGATTTGAAACTTTATCAAATTACGATATTTTCTAATTTGATATTCAGAAAAACAAAACAAAATATTCTCTCACAGGAAGGCAATATGCCGAACATCAAGCAACTGCTTTTATTCTTGTTAGTTTTCGTACGGTTGTTCCATTAAGTTGGTACGTCGGTTACATTATAAAAGCATTAGAAGCTCATTATTGTTCTGTTTTCGTTGAAAACCGTTATTCCTAATAAAATGCTGTTAATTTACGTAAAACATATATTTATAGTTTTAAGTAATAAATGGAGAGATTTCACAATTCTTCAGGAAATGATGAGACTTTTTCTTTGCAAAGCAAAGCAAGTTGCAATACGAAATTGAAGAGCCCATCTCAATCAGATAAAAGTTCAATAGTTTTCCCTATTCAAGTATTCAAACTAAAATGTTGTACGGTTAAAATTTCTATCACAGACAGGAGTTCAGAATTGTCTTCCAAGCTTTGGTTTTTATACGACAACACTTCTGTTTGTTTCAAAAATTTACTGTCGAACATTATTATTATTGAGAAATCAAACAAACAACTGATAGAAGAGCTCGAATGACCGAGATTTGTTAACAACACACTTATCAAGTATTTGTTCACATATCAAGTGAATACTACAAGTCTCTTCTTACTTGTCAGATACAGTTCGACATAAATATCAAAAAATTTTGCTTTTCACCTTTAATTTTGACACTGTCTTCAAATAACAACTACAAACAAGATTAAATGCAGCTTAAAAAACGAGAAATCGACATACAAGGTTGTTATTATTATTAGTGAAATTCAAAAAACAAAGAAAACAAGGAACATCTGAGAAAACCCTAATCTTTTGTATCTCCAATCAAAATGTTGTACAGACACAATAACTTTTAATGAGCAGCAACTGTAATAAGGAGCACCTTTATTGTTTATATTAGTTGTGTGCTGGCTTTAATGTTAATTGGCTTATTTTAGAAACCAGCACATATGAATATCATACTATAAAGAAGATTTATTAATAATACGTACGTAAATCACGACGAATGAACTATTTAGAAACTGATGTGGAAATTCTCGAAAGCTTTTAAATATTAAACGAGAGTTGTGCCCTAGAATGCTTAACGATCAATCAGATTAGTACGTTTCGAAAGAAAAACAAGATTCTCCAACGATTTGTTGAGAAGATTGTTTGGAACGTTAGAGTAGAAACTATGGCACCATTTAAGAAAAAACTCTAAAAAATCGATTTAATTTCTTGCTCTTTGGATCCTTATTGTCACTGGCATACTCCTTTCCATAGAGGAAGTTGTTAATTTTATTTCAAGCACAATTCCATTCACCAGAGATAATAAATGAGAATTATGTAAAAATATCATTATAAAACTTTAAAATCACTTAAGAAGACCAAACTCTGCACCCCAGTCTTATCACACAAATCCGGAACAAGATAATAGCGGTGTTTACTACACTGAAGTCGATATGCATAGTAAATGTGGAAACAAATACACAAACAACTCACCATCATTATCAAAATCGAATATTTGGTAGATTTCTGTATAGTTTCCAGTTGCGACTAGTTTTATTGTGAGCCTTTCAATTTCCGTGATTATTATAATCCAAGTCAGATTGGCTAATAATCTTTCCACTTGAGATGTTTTAAGCTGGCCAAATACGATTTTGTCTAAAACCATTAAACCTGTTTTTAATACAAAAGGGTTTTTAGCAAATTCGCTTCCATTCTTTTAAATTCAGTCTTCTTTCTGTTGTAGACATACATTGAATTCCTATGAATTAAAGTTTCCATTAGTTTTTTGGATGAAAGTGTTTGCTAAGATTTAATCGATAATTTGACACAAATTTCGAAGATTATTTGTGTTATTGATTGTATTTAAAGTTAGTAGAAGTAGAACAAGTTTGTAAGAGAGAGTCGGTTGTTGTAGTGAACTATAACGCATTATTGTCAACCCCAAGTGTCTCTACCGCAGTATTATTTATTAAAATTAAATTTTCTATACCTACACCAAAAAGGGTGATAAATTTAAACAAAAGCATACATTTTATAGATTATAAATCAATTAATTGTAAATAAGTTTCAATCTGATATAACCCCTATTATTCGGTTTTCATGCTTCTCAGTTGTTATTTGTCAAGCCGATAACTTTGCGTTTGCTGAAAAATCAATATTACGGTGCAATTTTACAAAAGAGCGTACAAACCGAACAAACGTAAACGGGAAATTCACTATAAGAAGTGTTTTTCTTTTGAAAAATAAAAGCTTTGAAACATAACAGGAATAGACAAAATTTGAATAAACTATAGTTTCAATACGAATGAAGAAACATCTTCGGTATAGTGGAATTGGACGTTAGAAAGCCGTTATTTATCGAGAAATACGTTATATTCAATATTAATTCCATAGTCTCATCGTTAGACAAAAAACAACTGGAAACTACGAATGTTACTATTTTCAATAGAAAATTTAATTCCTCTGGGTAGTGGAAACTAGACAAACGTCTCTAACGGTTTGTTCAACTCAAATTTAGTTATAATCCATTTGGGAATTACTAGTTCTACACTATGGAAGAGTTGTTTATTTGTTTCTTTATCCATATTTATTTAATCCTTTTGATAGCTATTGTATAACAGAAATATATTTTTTGATTAAAACGGATGGCTATAATATTTCGCAACGTAGGTGTGTAACAAGTCTAACTTTTGACGCCATTCTCCCTGGATAATTTAATAATTACCAGTACAAGATGATAGATAGAACATGATGGCTGAAACAATATCAGAACGGTGAACATATACTGTAATTATATTGCTATGTTTAGTATAAAACGGAACGACTATAAAATCCTTCTGTTTGATTAGATAAACCTCCTACAATTACTATTACTACCATAGATGTTAAATACTCAATGTATTTACGTATTAAACTGATATGTAAACATTGTTTATAAAGACAACAGTGAATCACAATAGGTGAGAATAGACCTACATGAAAATAAATACACATATGAAGCTATCCTTGAATACAACAATAGGTTCTGTTTTATCGTATATTTACTTTTATTGAGCATCATTCTAGTTATCGTCTCCCTATAGACACATCAAATAAGATTTAAATCAAATGTAAACATATCGCTAGAAGTGAATTAAAATAAAAAGAAAACACTTGTTTTCTAACGATAACACTTTGTAAACAAGCATTTGTTGTCTACAATTGTCTATTATTGTTATTCTTGTTGAACATGAACAGTTTCTACTGGAAACAATATAAACAACCGTATTTTCTGCATACATTCAATAAATTCTCTCTACAACATATACAATGCAGTTTGAGTTATTAAAATCCGATCACCGTTGTTTACTATTGTTAGTTGCTGTATTTCTACCATGAACTCAAAATTAATCCATTCTACCTAACGTTTATAAAGAAATTAACTGACAATTATGCCAACCTTGCATTTATTTGAGAATTCTATTTGTTTTACAAACCAACAATGAAAAGGCGAATTAGAACAACAGATAGCAGATAAGTTCCTTTTCTGTAGATTAACATTGCCTTAGATTACACTGACAGTTTCTATATACACCGGGAGTTTCGTACAAATTTTGATGTAAAAGTTGTAAATTGATTTATCAAATAGAGTGAAATGTGACTTGACGATTTAATAGTTGAAGAATCGTTGAGTTTTATTACTTGTTCCTTTCATGTGAATGATAAATTATAATTCTACTCGTTTTCCAATGGAAAGTTGTATGAGAAAGTTGAAAATACGTCTATAGGGCAATACAAGTTTAATGATTTATTTGATAAGAATATTACTCTAAAGAAACTTGTTAAAGTGGAACTTCAAATCGTTAACCATGAATGTTATTATTCCCAACAGCTCAATTTCTGTAAACCGCCTTCAGTGATTAATATTTATTTAGAATACGAAACACATAGAACTTACTATCTATCACTTCGAATTGTTCATTTATATATTGATAGAATACGGTACACTTCCATTGATAGAGATATCTGGTTCAATCGCATGCAATAAAGCACTGCCTCCCGGCGCATCCACCTAAATTGCCTTCAATTTGACATTTATGTATGGAATCATTTAATTTGTGACTTTTGAACCGCCAAATTTGTTCACAAAATAGAACTAGAATACAGAAAATTTACTACAATCAAACAATCAAATCTGTTTTGGTATTTCTGTTCTTTTTCCGTTTCCGAATTGAAATCTAGATGAATCTCGTAATGTTAAAGCAAATACCAACATAACTTTCTTTGTTTTGAGTGTTTATTCTCAATAGCATTCGAATATGTTTCATTAAAAGTTCAGTAATAGTTTCCTGGGGACACTAGTGATTTTGTTCACGTGATGCTTGTAAAAATAGATTTATCTTTTGTGGATTACCTGCGGTTTCAAAATGTTATAAATTCCATTCTGCTATGGTTGAGGTAAAAACTTCAAAAATTCGAATTGTACACAACTGTTAATCTTTTCCTTATTTATGGAGAAGTAGTTTGCTCACAGTTAAATGTAAATCCCGTCAACATAGATTATGTTTTCCAGTTAGAACGTTGTTGTATTAGTGGCAATCGTCACTATAACCGGAAACTATAGCCAACGTATTATACGCTTCAAGTCACGCTCCGTATTTGCAGATATGGAAAATAGTTAAACTATCCTTGTAGTCTAGAACATCATGAATGGTTTGAAATTAGATTCGTTTATTTACACTAAAAATACACTATTATCTCTACTCAGAATCGTTATTACTGAATAAAAACGTAGAAGCAAAACAAAAAAAAAAAAAAACTTTGTTGCTGCTATTCCAAAAACGATTACTTTCATTTCTGGGAAAATTTAATTCTTTCCTGGTGCTATAAAAACAGTTCAGAAAAGATAACCACAGAATAGCAAGAAACCTTTCATTTTATTAAAGAGAACTACAAGTAGTGATGTATAATACTTTTATGGATCTTACTACAATACTTTTGGCCAAGGCTGTAAATTGACTTTGGATTATATGTTGAAACTAAATCGATGAGATTCATTACAAAAAGCTTTTCACATCACTGCCGCTTCTTATATTCGACTACAATTTCCTCAAACTACAAACGCGCCATGAGTACAAAATCTCAATCGATTCGTTTGTACGGAAGGTCCGGCAATATCCCGGTTTTCTTGTTTGTTTGATCTAGCTATTTGTGTATGTGAAGATGAAACCGAACGAATATTTCCTGTAATAAAGTTACAAAACCAATGTAATATGTGAGCAATGGCGAATATTAAACAGAATCCCAATTTTCAGGATACAAACAATAATACGAATAACAATTCTTATCTGTAAGATGTAGATGTAGAATTAGTCATCTTTTACTGACAACGAGTAGAAAATGTGCAGATTATTGGGAATACGCTGATCTGATTTGTGTTTCAGGACTTCAATGACAATAAAGTAAAATGGAAACGACGTGGGACAAATTTATACACACATGGTGCTTTTACTGATTTCGTTTTTCGATATTTTCGCTCATGTTAAGGAATTTCTATTGAATGTCAAATCAGAAAGTTGTTTCTTCATAAAAAACTTGATTGTTATTATAATTATATTATTTTCCAGAATTTATACAAATTTATTATTCTGTTAATTACATGTGGGGAGTGAAAGCTGTAAATTACCCGAGGTTTGGTAATGAAAGCACTATTAAATATTAGAATTGATTTTGGGGTTGCTTGAGCATCTGTTATTATGTTTAGGATTATTCTAGGAGCCTGTATTGATTGCGTTATTATACTATGAATTCCATACAGCCTGGTGCAAACAGAATAATGCATCTGAGTAGATGCAAGTAGATGTGTATATATTGATCTGAGGATTATTACCATTAATAAAGATTTCCTATAGAAAACGGTAAAACTCATTATTAGAGGTAGACTCACTTCATCTGAGATAATCAATGGAATATGTTAGAAAATATTCAACAAGTGAATTTATAAGCTTCAAACGGAAAGGTGATAAAAAAAATTGTTCATTCTGTGTGAGTAAGAGCAACTATAAGAATATATTTTATCGACATTCATGTTATACGAAATCACTCAATAGGGCTCGTATATAAAGAAACTAAATTCAAGTTTCACTTAAAATTCGAGTATTGAATTAGATCATAATTTGTTGAATATCCTACCGAGACCCTATCTCTACAGCAACCCTCTCCGACTCAGTAATAGCAGAATTGCGATAAATTCAAAGAAAATCTATAAATAGGAAGGAGATTCATACATT
>JAZBGY010001122.1:0-28868 GCA_037414755.1 Lydus trimaculatus | reverse complement strand
TTTCACGTTACACTGCAGCTCCGTTATTTGTGGAGGAAATAAAAAAAGGATAATAAGAATTGAGAGTACAATCTGTAAGAATAACATCATAGTAAAAGTGCCCTTGTAGGTAGTAGCGTTTAGGAGACGAAAATAACAACTGATAACTCTTCTATAAATTGTATAGTAGTGAATAATGAATCACTGCAGATGAAAGTCCGGAATGTGTAGATTATGACAATATTTTTCGCTTTTTCGAAATGTGCCATTTTAATGAAGAAAAAAAATCAAAAAGATTGAGAAAATCTCGTAATTTAAGAGCAATCCCATTCATGAACAAAAATGCAAGATCTGGGAATCTTATTTTTAAATCTGATAAACACGTATTGACATTGACCTTCATTCATGAATGAGATTGCTTTTAAATTACGAGATTTTCAATCTTTTTGATTTTTTTTCTTCATTAAAACGGCACATTTCGAAAAAGGGAAAAATATTGTCATAATCTACACGGACGCACTCGAATTCCGGTCTAACTTAATCTTTAATAATAATCTGCATGGACACGAATTCCGGTCGAGAAAATTTTTATTGATATAATCCATGACTCGAATTCCGGTCTAGAGGACTTAATCACTTCAGGTACCTGGCGTCTTTATGTACCCATTTTACCTAGATATCGGATAGGCTAATTATCATACACCTTTATTGTCGGGTACCGCACAATAGACGCAAAATAGAAAACAATATTTATTATTTAATATATAGTTTGTTATTTTTATATTAATTATGTATATTTAATTTGATTAATTTAATAATTTGTAGTTTGCTGAGGATGGCCTAAAATAAGGCCGAAACTACTTCAAAAATAAATAATGTTCCTTGAAATAGAACATTCATATATTTTAATTTTATAATTTTATGATCATGTATTTTTAATCTTGACGGGAGTTTGTGTGCAGGTAAAAAAGATTATGAATTCGAGTGTCCCCCTAGAGGCCAATTTTTACCTCGACCGGAATTCGAGTCTAGGATTAACGGACCCAAGTTCTCGCACAGGTAAAAGACTTTATGTGGACCGGAATTCGTGTGCACCGATCTACACATTTCGGAATTTCATCTGCAGTAATTCTTTATTCACTAGTGTACAATTTATAGAAGTTATCAGTCGTTATTTTCGTCTCCTAAACGCTACTACCTACAAGGGCACTTTTACTATGATGTTATTCTTACAGATTGTACTCTCAATTCTTATTATACTTTTTTTATTTCGTCCACAAATAACGGAGCTGCAGTGTAACGTGAAACATACTTTATAGGTCTTCACGCCTATTAAGATATCTGTATACTGCTTAAGTACCTGCCCACTGCAACTATACAGACTTGGCGTATCTAATACAAACATAGGAAAAATACCAGCACCACCTACTCTTAGGGGTTTCGTATAAGTTAGAATGAGATAAACAGAAAATACGCAGCATATTTGACAGAGAATGTCGGCATCTATTTCGATCTCTACCTGTACATTGTCATGATCATGACAAAGATAGCAGTGTCAGATTTTTGTGAATGGAAGAGGGTGTTTAGAGTAAGATCGAAACGTGGGTGACGTTAACAGCCGGAGTTCTTAGACGTTTGACCGCTTAAAATTATTTTCTGTTCATCTCATTCTAACTAATGCGTAACCCTTAAATCCTATTAGAAATGCCAAGTCTGTATATCCAGGTATATTACAACACTGAAGATCATGCATAGACAATTTATTGTTAAATAACTAAATTATACCACACGGCTTATTGTATGATTCAGAACCAGAGATGATTTTACATTTTTAGGCACCCTTATCGCACAGCAAAGTCGGCTGTCCCCTTTATGGAAAAATTTAAGCTAAGCCTTTTTAAAAAATTAAAATAAGCCATTGGCCGCCTTACCACTAGCACACTAGATAAAATCGTCAAAGTTCACAAACGTCGAATTAGCCTGCTCATAAACAGTTGTCAAATTGCTATTTACCACCCCCAGGCGATTGTCTAGGTTCGCTCAATTGTAAACCGTCCCCGATTAGCCCCACATTGTTTACTTCTAGGTTCTTTTAAATAAAACCAACAATTGTTGTATAGCAGATTTTCAGCAACGCAAGGGTCTCTAATCCTTGAATTTTGAACGTGACATACTTTACTCCAGGGGAATATCGTTTGAATTTATGAGTGAGTTTGTGTAACTTTTGTCCACATGGACTAATTCATAAATGTAACTTTGTTCTAAATGTATTTTAGTTTAAAATTCAACAGAATCTAAAGAAATGCAAAGTGTGAAAAATTAATAAAACAACATTAATTATTCAATATTCAGTTTACTAAATATACATAAACTGATAAAGGAATAAATGCAACTTATATACATATAAATGGAAAAAAAAAGTTACTATAAATTACTGATTTATCTTAAAAATGCCTAATATACAAACATTTAATAAAAATTACAATTCTAATCCATCATATGATATACCATCTGATTCAGCTGTCTCTAAACGTATCCTTAAATGTTCTAATGTATTATTGAAATGTTTCGTAATTTGTTCAGTTTCATCTAAACTTTCTAAATTTGGTAATTCCTCTTTTATTTTACCAATAACTTGATTCAATATTTGTACGTTAACTTGATCATTACCTTTCTCAAAGAAATAAATATAATGATTTAATAATTCAACAAATAATTGTACTTGTACACAAACATCCATACATTGTTTAGCAATTCTTAAACCTTTTTTTAAACATTCAACAACACGTTTACCATCATGACATTCTTCACGATTACTTGATAAACTTTTACCACTCCAAAATAAATGTGAACATGTTGCAACACCACGACATTGATCTGGTTTTTTTAATAATTTACTTGCTGCTAATGCACATTGTGTCCGTAATGGATCTGAATTTTCATCTGAAAAACAACTAATTTGTTCTAATGTACCAACAATTAATGTTATTGCAGCTAATTGGGCTTTTGAATCAGATATTTCATCTTCATATAATGAGAATGCTTGTGACATAAATTCATATGCAACAGTTTCATGATTCTCAAAACTAATTTGATCGATTGCTAATGCACCTTGTAAAAATAAACGTAATGGCAATTCAGCTAATTCAGCTTTTACTAATGATGTTATTGTTGAATGACAAAATTGAAAGATCTTTTGACATTTCTTCTCCCATTTATCATCTTTTAATTCTTTATATTTGTAAGCGAGTAGATATGCTTGGAATAATAATGGTGGCAAGGTGTATTTGATACGTTGTGGACCACCTGTACTTAAGATCTGTACCGGAAAACAAAAACACGAATTAAAACAATTTTTTTTTAAATAATAATAATAATAATACTTTTCGTGCAGTGGTTAAAATTAAATATTGATCATCGACTGCATTTGCTTTAAATTGATGTATAAAACGTGCCAATAAACATTGTTCTTCGGCTAATTCCTCCAAATCTAATTCACCAACTGGTTGGTCCCCTTTATCATTAACTAATGTACTTAAAAGATTCAAAGCTTGTTCGGTTTCCTCTTGTGTTGGTATTATTGTATCATTCTCTAATGCATTATTCAATATATAAATACTCAATGATTTTCTACCATTATAATCTAAATGTTGCATTAAACCAGCATAATGTTTTAATTTTAATACAATTAACAAATTATTATAATTATCTAATGGTATTTTTAATAATTTTTGTAATTCTTTTGCAACCATTGAATTTGTTTCTAAATGTTCTAAACCTAAACGTTGAAATATTTCAACACTTGTTAACATTACTTTATCAATATAATCGATACGATCTGGATAACATTTTAATGCTAAATTAACAAGTGCCACTTGTAATGCTATCATATCTTCAGGTGGTAAATATTGACGATTTGCTATAATTGATGCTACTTGATCCGAAAATACTTCAAATAATTGAACTTGTTGTAATATATTCACACCTATATTGAATTAGAAAATTTTAAAAATTTTGAAAATAATTTAAAAATAAAAATAAATAATTAACCATCACTATTTAAAGCATCACTACGTTGACTAAACGATGCTAAACGTTCCATCAAACTGATTACAATATTTTTAACATTAACACCAGCTTCTAATTCAGCACATGATTTTAAAAATGGATTTAATGTTTTTATGTGGAATTCATCGGGAAATACTTGTATTATACATTCCATTAGATATTCTTGTGCAATAGCATCACGACAACTAACAACCTACAAATAATTTAATTAATTTTCACATGTTTACACTAGATGTGAAAATTATCGCGAGTTTCTTTCGCTTACTACAGTGAAACCTCCCTATTGCGGACACTCATGAGACAAAAAAATATTGTACGCAATAGGAGGTGTCCTGATAAGAGTTTTACGTTCTTGGAGACTTCAGCTACCTACAATTTTCAGTATTGTGGCCAAGTAAGTCTTGGGTATTTTAAAATTTTCCGCAATTTTTGTAACACCGCACTGTTTCTCTTTGCGAGTTAATTTGTTACGATGAGGAGTCATTTTAAGACGTAGTGCTACTAAGCACTGATTTTCACATTGAATTGAGCCAAACAAAATAAGAAATAATCAATATCTATTCGCAGAAAAGCCTAACGTAGCAAAGTCAGTTAAAATAACAAGTTAGGCTTACTTTGCATTTATTCTATTTTACTTGAAATGTCCGCAAGAGAGAGGTTTAAATAAAGCTTTTATATAAGAATGTAGTGTCCGTGTCCGTATAAGAGAGTGCAGGTGTCCGTATAGAGGAGTTTTTCTTATTATATGAATATATGGGAGTGTGCCAGTACATCGGTAAAGTGTCCCTAAATGGGAGTGTCCGTACTGTAGAAGTGTCCGCGTATGGAGGTTTCACTGTAATAGTTCAAATGTAAATAACTTATAACAATATATTCGAATGGGTTTTAGGCCGATTTATCTCACCGATTAATGTGCCCGAGCCCGAAACTCAAACTGTGTTTCTATGAGCTAGGGAATTACACCAATATGAGAAACTCGAGCTCGCCTATTACTTACTCGCATAGTGGAAATATGTAAAACTCGCCAAAGGTTTCACGTCTAGTAGAAATACGGTCTTACGAGTAAACCTTACGAGGTGGAAAACTCTAGATTCTAAGGGATACGTATTTTGTCGTTCGTGCCCATTCTCAAGTTTATTGGAGAAAATTAAGGTTGAAATTTTTATGAAATCAGGTTTTTCCAAATATCTCGAAAACGATTGAATATTTTTTGAAGATTCATCAAACGCCAAATAATCGCGACACTAGGGTGGGTCCTTATTTTGGGTATTTTCGAATTTTGATGCTCCCATACGCTCATATGGTTCGAAATAAATAAAAAACAATATTCTCCAAGTTTCAGGTCTCTGTCTCAATTTTAACCCGTGTAAGTTTCCCATCTAAATAACATGGGGATTTTGGCACTGAACGATAATTTTTTTATTCTGGCCAAAGTGATTGTTCCAAAAATTTCAAACTTTGTATACTTCATCTTTGGATTCATAGCTATCCCTCAGAATTTTAGCTTTTATAGTTTTGGAGTTGTAGTGAGATGAAATAAATTTTTGCGACAGAACTTTTGTTTGGTTGGTGATCTAGATAGTTACTCACATTTTTGGAGATAAGTTATTTGCTAAATTACAAGCTTTAAAATTATTTTTCTATCAAATGCGAGTATTAGATTTTCCAGATGCTACAGTGGCAACAATAAGCGAAGTAAAAATTTTCTAGCAAAAAAGCAAAACTGACTTCTCAAAGAAATGATTCCTGCGTTGAAGAACTGCAACTTCAAAATTACAATAGCTAAAAATCTGTAAAAATTCTGAGGAATAGCTATTAGTACAAGGATCAAGTCTAGAAAGTTTTAAATTTTTTCAAAACTTATTTTGGCCAGAATAAAAAATTGATCGTTCAATGGCAAAATACCCATGTTATTTAGATGGGAAACTTGCATTGCTCTGCGGCACGGGTTAAAATTGAGCTAGAGACCTGAAACTTGGAGGATATTGTTTTTTCATTTATTTCGAACCATATGAGCCTATGGGAGCATTAAAATTCGAAAATACCCAAAATAAGGACCACCCTAAGCGACACCTAAGGGCTATAATGCTGCATAAACCAATTTCCAATGGCTTATTTGAGGGTGAAACTATAAGCAAATATATGTAATTTTTAAAGTTTTTTACCCTTTTCTATAGCTTATAGCTCCACCCTAAGATAAACCATTCAATATTGGTTCAAGCAGTATTATAGCCCTTAGGTTTGAATCATCAAAAAATATTAAGCTGTTTTTGAGACATTTGAAGAAACTGATTTTTCAGGATGAAATTCAACCCCCATATTCTCCCTTAAACTTGAGAACGGGCACGAACGGCAAAATACATGTCCCTTAGAATGAATTTTTCTATCGATGTAACAAAAAACATCAAAATCGGGAGTTTCCACCTCGTAAGATTTACTCGTTAGATCACTAATTGTAACCGAGAAAATTTGGTGGAGAAAAGTACGAACTTGCTCCATTGGAATCACTGTCCAGGTATATGATAGGCAAAGAAGTTTATTGACTATTCGTCTAAGAATGCTAGAAAGCTTTTCCAAATAATTTCTATATAGGGATTGCTCAGTGAGATGCCATCTTAAGAAACTGGGCCAATCAAAAAGTGAGAGATGTAGACGATATAGACTAGACAATGAAACCTAAAAACACATATCATGCAAATGCGACGCCCTGACCCGAATAAGGCTCATCCACCTATGTAGTATGACCTTATCACTGGCTGAAGTACGGAAGGTTTCCCAGAGATAGCACTACAAAAAATATATTCAAGGCGGCTAAATAAAAGGTCAATCAACCCTTATTATCTAATCTAATCTATCTCAAACAGGAAATTATAAAAAAATTATTTGTGTGTAAACGGTAATGAGAAAAATGTCTGGAAAAAGCTCAACTATAAACACTAGCAACATGTGCTCGCTATATAGCGTACTCGCCCAGTGTGTTTAGAAAATGTTTTCTCGTTCAAATTATCATTATTTTTTGTACAAAAAATACTGCAGTAAAGCAGAGAAATTCCAATTATAGAAGAAGTCCGTTTAATCGACTGTTATAGGATACAGTATTTGTTTAATAAACGAAAAGGTCAGATAAATACCTAAATGCATGCATAGACAAAGTTTGGTCTTTTTGTAAGAAAATGGTCGGTTAACTGGGCTGCTACTGTAATTGAATTACAGTAGAAGCTCGTTTACTCAATTACCACAGAACCAAATTCTTTTCGGATAATACGGAGCGACGTTTTAAGTTGATGCCACCATTTCAACTGACCTTCCTAACCACATTACTCCATTTAAACGGACCTTTGTCATGGCAGTACATACATTATCTCATTTATAATTTCATAACATGAATATAAAAGGAGAGGAGAAGCGGTAAGAAAAATTGTTGACATGCGAACTGCTGGGGGCCTACAATTTTCTCTGCAATACCCAGTTCCGCAACCAATGTTTTTTCTTTTTTTCATAATTTAACATATTAAATACAACCGCAAGAGTAATAATTTTCCTTATACAAGGCATGTTTACTAATGATAACAACCGTATGAAATACAACAACACAATGAACGATAAAAGTTTACAATCTACAATGTAGTGTAAACATTATAGCGACATTTAGACGTTAAGAAAAGACTCGTAAGAATTTTTATTCTAATATAAACAATGATTAATGAATAATTTGATTTGAGAAAAAGAAAAACTACAAACTTGTTCGAGTATTCCAGGTAAAACTGATTTTTGATATTTCTCCAATGTTACCGTTTCTAATTGACTTAATCTAACTAGATTTGTACCAACAAGTATACGTAATTCTTCACGTTCACGTTCACGATGTTGTCGTTCTCTTGAATGTCCTTGATGTTGCATTCTTACCCATAATTTATTCATTTCAGCAAAATTCATTAAAACAAAATCAATTGAATCACGTACAGTACCTTCTTCTTCTTGTATATTATCATTATTATCATCTGATATATCTGGTAATACATTACGTGTACATTGTAATAAATAATTACGTAAAAATAGACCACGTAATGGATGTTGTACACCACGACACATTTCAACTAAATCTTTTAATAAATCACGACGTAATAATGTATTTGTTTTTATATAAACTAAACCGACTGTTATTAATAAATATAAACGTGGTACTATACTACCAGAATATTGTACTAATTCATATAAATCAGTTACTTTACGGCCCTTTTGGAATTCATCTAATAAATACAATTCTAAATGTCGCAATTCATCTGTAATTGCCATATCTGGAATATTAAACATAAATTGTTTAATTTTTTGAAATAATCAATTAAAAATTGATACAAACATAATTCATAATAGCTTTTCGGTGATAATAATGATGTTCTTAATTCAGCCAACATAACATTAGCATTCTTTAATGCATCCATTAATTTGTTTTTATCTAATGCACGTTTCATATGGAACGCTTGAGCTTTCACAATACTTAAAGCATCTTGTAGGTATTTTTCTTGTTCTTCAACAGGTGAAATTTGTGGTGGTGTTGTTGGCTAAAATATAAAACAACAAACAACAAATTATTACTCAAATTTCAAAATACATACAATCTCTACATGAAATGTCAAATTTTTTTAGGTTATATAAGTCGTTTTTAACGATTTTTTACAACAATATCAATTTTATTATAAACAATCAATATATTAATAATATTTAAACAATGTTTATATTGATTTTTGTATTATTTTTCAAAAATTATAGTTAATTTTTTAATAAAACCCAGATAAAACTTACCATTTTGACAAGACTCGCCTACCAATTTGACACTTGCAATAGAAAGCTAAATGTAGCTCTATGCGCAATCGGATTATACTTTACCCGTGAAATACACAATATTCATCCGTATTGTCATCATATCAACTGCTGACTGTTTGAAGTTAAATATCATCACGAATATCTATATATAGTTTTATATTTAATTTATTTAGATTTTGCTTCATTTCTTAATGGGCTTCATACAATTTTAGTACGATCCTGATGGATGTAATTTGGGTTGCCTGCATACCGGGAGTACAGTTGACACCATAACGATAGGTTTTTTTACGCGCGCTTATTATTCAGGATAAAAAGTGTCAGTTTTTTAGAAATATTACACAAATGATGATTTCTTGAAGTGATCTAAAGCTGTATGTAAAATTCCATGACGGTAAGTCAATTGTTCATATTTTCATAACCATTTAAGCTCTTAAGGCGCGTCTACACACGGACATACTTAACCGTCAATATGTTGCAAGCGTTGCCAACAACACTTGCAACTTGTGCGTATAAATCAGCTTTGTGGCGCAGTTTATTTTACTGTTCATCGTTTACTGTGGTGTGTAGTTTATTTATAATAGATAAATATAACCGATACTGCCCTTTTCTAATATTTTAGGGTTTTACAATTAAGGTTTACAATAGGGTTTTATTACAATTATTCGCCACGTCTACACGGTACACACATTGTTTGAAACATTACTTTGATGTTTATTCAACTACCGCTCTTGTATGGAACAAATAGATTGCAAAAGCATAGATAGCCCACTTATATAGAAAAATTACTCCGTCTCTATGATGTCATTTGAATGAACCGCTATTCAGATGGCGCTCTAGTTAGGGCCGTGATTGGTTTGGGCGAGGGTTATTTTATAGCGGCAAATTAAAAATTCTGACATCTGTAAATTTGTTTTATAAGGAAAATTTAAAACGTCATATGTTTATCTAATTAACTTCTTTAAATGAGGTTATATGGATGTCTTTGATTTGTTTGGAACACAATACCATATAACACTGTCAAATGACGTCACACTTTCACAGTCTATTGCAGGCGTTGACTGTGTTGCTCGGGCATGTGGACAGCACTCAAAACTGTGGACTTACGCTGCCACACCTACGCGAGAAACAGGCAACATGTTGCCGGCTACATGTGTCCGTGTGTAGACGCGCCTTTAGATTGTCATTAAGAAAAGACCGCTTTTTTTTTGCAAAGAAGATAATTGCATAGATATAATCGTAAACAGTATTAAAACATTGTGTTTTAATCTTGATAATTGATAGTACACTTCTATGTAAAGGATTTGTACAGTGGCGTAGCCAAGTTGTAGTGAATAGAGGCGG
Source organism: Lydus trimaculatus (assembly GCA_037414755.1). Taxonomy (NCBI): domain Eukaryota; kingdom Metazoa; phylum Arthropoda; class Insecta; order Coleoptera; family Meloidae; genus Lydus; species Lydus trimaculatus. Next base: position 18,656 of record JAZBGY010001122.1, on the reverse strand, counting down.
CCGCTTCTCGCACCCTTTTCATACATACTTTAAATTACTTGAAGTCACGTTATAAGTTACACTTTCGCCGCAAAGCAACGGTAAGTATTTATCCTTTTCGAAATCACTAAATAAGAAACATAGATCTATTGATAAAGCTTCAATTTAGGCATAATATCGAGGTCGCCTAAAAGTAGTTTCACCAATCAAATACTGTCTACTAGGCGGTATACAGCATGCGGCAAAAAATAGGTATATAGGGAAGAAAATCATCATCAGCCACTCTTATAAAAAACAATGGACACCTATAAGTGTTGTTGATGCCACCCAACATCATTCATCCCTTGTATCGATCTTTGTCTGATACAGTTGCCTAGAAATCTACCATAACCTGGTTAAAATAGCAAATGTTTATCATCTATTACAAAATATTCATCAGGGAAGGAACATTTTTTATGTATAACAGAGGGACGATATATTAAAATACAACTCGGGATGGGTGGCGTCAACAATCGATATCTTTACACTTCTGGCTGACCAGTTTCTCTTTATATAATTCTAACTCATATGGAAGATATGAGAGTGGGTAGGATCGGTGTTCTTTCCTATGTAGATGTACCTATTTTGCTGCCGCATACTGTATAATTAATATTTTGTAATTTATTTGGCTATATTTATATTTAAAACCGTTATGGGACTAATAGAAGACTTCGAAATCGTGACAAAAAAGGCATGGTGTGGGTAGAGAGTGTCTACCGCTTGTTGGGTATGCCACAATCTACGTATAATTGTGGTTGTGTCTATAAACATGGATTACTTTCAAAATAATTTTGAAAACATTAATGGTGTTCTTATAAAAGTTTAAAAAAAAATAAAAAGGCTGCTAGGAACTCTTACAAATAAATAAAAACCAAAACCCGGTGTAGGTGTATAACAAAACAAGCTTTTTGATTTAGTGATTTATAAATTTATTATACTCATTTTTTTACTTATTTTAGACTGTACACTGAAATAATTTGGTTAAAAAAATCGGATTTATAAAGCTCTCGATGTAGGGATTTAATATTTAATCTATTTTTGTTTTGTTTTTTTTTGTCAAATTTGTATTTTAAATAAAAGCGATATCTGTATTCTCATTCTGGATGAATGTTTCCAGTTTGACCTAAAGCTTTCAGTTGTCTGTGTTTATTTCACATAAAAACTAAACGAATTATGACGAAATCGTACATTGACAAACAGAATTTTAATTTTCTACTAGTCTCTCTTCAGATTTATAATAATTGTTTATTATTTTTGTTTATTTACTGCAACCAAATTGAGCGATTTACATGGAGCGAACTATAGCACCGTGACACGTTTGCTGTTCCTTTCCTATTTTAGATGTCAGTACCACATTTGCTTGAGAATATCAAAACAATAATGGCAGTGACGTAACTAGAAATATTTGGCCCTTACGCAAAAATATTCTAATGTCAACCAGATTCTATAAAAACTTTTCTACTGCAACTCCTATTATTATGCCCCCTAAACGTATGGGCCTTTAGTCATTACGTACCCTAGCTTACCGCATAGCACTCATTGTCAGAGAAAAGTTCCCATTGCGTCGATTAGTTCTTTGCAGATTGTCAAATACAAATAGACGGATTTTAGTCGATGTTGATTACCACATTTAGCTACGAATGAGAGCTTAGAAAAGTTCTGTACTGCCGCGAAAAGCTAATCCACATAGATGAGAGAAATGTCATAATTAACACTACTACTTCTAGAAGTTTCATTTAGAATTGTTGTTCTTTGTGTGTTACATTGAATTCCATGGCAGATTTTAGATCATTACAGGCGCAATTATTTTTTGCTGTACACACATCAAACAGTTTTTTCCATATCTTGGTTGTAATTTTCTTTCTAAATCAATTCGTTATCACTTTGATCCGTTATTGCGGGGCACTGCTTGAACGATTGAATATACCTAAGCAAATTCCATCGTATTTTTTCAGAAAGAAAATATTAATAGCTCAAGCGTTTTTAGAAACATTTTGTGTGAGTGTACATTTTTTTCTTGTAAATTTGACTAGATAGAAGAAAAATGCTTTTAATTTAAGCGTAGGTACATGAATTGAGTTCATCAACGAGTAAGTTCATATCTAAAATTCTACACAGTAAATTGAATTTTGTCTTAACATTAATAACCATCATTTTCTGCTATTTAAAATAGAGAATATCTAGACAGTATTTTTGTCAAATGTTTTGCATACAGTCAAATTACACATTTTAATAAAACAGAAATGTTTATTAAAGATAAAAATTTCATGAATACTACATCATAATCATCCCGTTTCAAGTTTGTCTGGAGATAATTATTTCAAATTAGCTAATAACCTTTTAGCTACTTGTCTTTCCCGTACTGTGAAAAGTATAGTGAATTTCCACCTAAACAGGGATCAGTGAAACGATAAAAGTGGCGACCTATTCTTGTTTAATTTACTCTAATTTAGTACCCCGTGGATCCCAATATCGCTAGACAAACCTTTTTGTTTTAACAGCTGAATTTCGGAGATGTTTGGTTGGAAAGAATATTAGTTTTTATTTGATTAATTTTATAATTATTGTGTAAATAGAATTCATTAATTTAATATTACAGTTGGTTTTATATTTCTATTTCTATTAAGTTAGTATCTTCTCTCAAATGCTATATAAAGTCCATTTTGTGGACGTAATACTAATTCAGGATAATACTTCATATCTTCAATTTTCTTCATACTTTTCACTTTAAATCTTCGTAATATTGTTGCTAACATTATCTTACTATTGCGTTGTGCGAATTTTTGACCTGTAACAGACGTAGAAAACCAAAATAAATTAAGAAAACCTCATATCTCATTATAAAATTTATCATATTCTTCACAGTTGAAGTGGTAATTAGAAAACGGTAGAAATTATTTTTAATGAAGTATTATTTGAATGATACCAACTGAAATAATAATAACGGATTTTGGGGTTTTTCCCATAATTTAACTGCTCCCTTAATCGAATTTGGCAAATTAGTTTAAATCTCCGATTAAATTAGACAGTTGCTTGTCATTGATGGTGTGGCTAAAAGAAATTTATGACTCAATTATATAACTCGCCTCTTATTTCTCTTAGAATATATACTATTGATAAAAATAATTTCTCTCAATTTTCTTTCTTATCATTTGCACGTAACAACATGCTTTAAATAAATGTCCCAATGGGCATTTAGACCCTTCATCTAGCATTATAGTTCTACCTATATAGGTAGTTATTGCTTTTATTATATTATAGAATGTGTGGAAGAGGAATAGTTGAAATAAAAGATAGAGATTGTGCGTTGTTCGTCCGGAAGGGCATTAGTAAAGTGTCGGAAAGTAATTTTCTACATCGAACGGGGGAAATGTACCGTTATCTGTTTTTGTAAATTTGTAAAGATCATGATAAAACGATTATCATTTATTATCATTTCATTAGAAACATTATTTTAAAGTGTAGGGAATCCGATAATAATAATGATAATAATAATAATAATAGTATTATCATCATGTAACACATATATGCTTTTATTTGATTAAATAAATTTTAGATGAATGATAAAAGTATAGTCAGCTTTCTACCAACATTTCTTGTATTATATGAAGCTAATGGACTAGAAGATGATTAGAAAGACCCTTCTTCGCGCCACGAGAGTACAAATGAAACTTATATGGTGTAGAGATAGCAATGTATTTGCTGACAAAAGTCGATTAATACTTTCGAAATAGTTTCAACCTTCCAGGCGTGTGGTAATTAAGCCGTTTTTTTTTTCATATTTTTGTTTCACATCAGCATTTCAATTAAATATTTCCATCTCGTTCTATTCATTATTGTTTCGTTCTTTTGTGTAATTTCAAAAAATAAATTAAAAATTTTAATAAAGGAAATTTACACCCGGCGCATCCACCATTTTTACACATTCTTTAACAATTTGCAAATTTTGCACTATTTTGCGATATTTCAATATTTTTGATAAAATATACCTCTATTGTGTTATATTCGCGACAAAACAACATAATTATATTTGAAAGAACTAACGAAATTGCGGCATTTTTTCTCTAATCAATCGTCTTTGAAATTGGACAATTTGTCACATTTTTCTTTTAAAGCGAAAAAGAAGATTTTGTAGACATCGAATTACATTGCGGTATAATATAAAGTTAGACTGCAGTAACTGTGAAAATTTTATATTGGCCTGCGGCATCCTCTAATTGCTATACAATTTTAAAATCGTCATATTCTCCAATTAAAATGCAAATAATCATCGATCCGGTGCTCCTTTACAAATAAATGTAGATTTCTATATTTAAAATCTTAATGACGTTTTAATCGAAATTACAATTGTTACTTACCCAGACAGTTTCTTGGACCAGCACTGAATGGTATGAATGAATACGGATGGCGTTCTTTAGATCTTTCAGGAAGGAAACGATCCGGATCGAAATGTTCAGGATTTGGAAATTGTTCTGGATCTTTATGGATTTCACTAATGTGTATTACTGCAGTAACACCAGCAGGAATAACATGACCATCTGAAACAATAATAAAATAATATTATTGTAGAAGTTTTATCGGTTGATTTAAAATTTTTGTTGGTTAATAAACAGAAGTTCAACCACAAATATCATAAATCAAAACTTGAAACCTTTGTTCATAATTAGGTAATTCATTTTAATTAAGCAACCTTGTTGTGAATTGTTTAGATAAAAAACAGACATAAAAAATGATGAAATATTGCTTATAAAAATAATGTTGCTGTTTTTTTACAAAAAAAAAAATAATTTGGATCCAACTCAATTCTCTTTTGTCTTTTGTATATTCGTACGTTAATTTATTCTAAACGTACAACAAGATATTTTGATCTCATGCTAACAATATAAAAATCCACTTTGGTATTCGCTTCTTTCAAAAATAGAAATATAAGTCGTTTATTATTTATTGGCTGTATCTGCAGTTTGTATAGAAACTTATCTTCCGAATGGGTGGTACTGGAAATGTCAAATTACGTCCGTTTTTCTCATTGTTAAAAGTAGAAGAAAAGTGAAATTTATTACCAAATACAGGTCGTCTAATTTATTCATCAAAACAATAATAATAATAATAGTAATAATAATAACAAACGACTTAGTCCGCTTTATTGATTTTTTCCTCTTATTTTTTGTTTAAAAAAAGTATAAATGTAGAAGTTTTCCCAAGTGTGGCATTGTAGACCGTTGCAAACTTATTTTCATCACGTACTACATGTTGATGATGTTAGTTTGAAAAATTACTCATTTTTTCTACGATTTTAAACATAGAAATATCAAGTTTGTTGTTGTTGAGAAGAAGAAACGTTTTTTTTTACTCATAGACACAATACACAGCTTAATCTTGACGAGGATGCTGGAGTGTCGTAATGAAAAAGTCGTGATGATGCTTTATACTTTTTTTTTTGATAAACAAAACATGCCTCAAATCAACCTTAATATGAGAGTGTAGAGTATTCAAGGATTAATTTTTAATTCAACTTCTACGTGTTTTCGCTTCTTTCTATTTCAATACTTACTGATTTCAACGTCTGTATCAAGATTTCTTGTGATTGTTGGAACTACAGAAATCAATCGTATTGATTCTTTAATAACTCTGTCAAGATATTGCATTTCACCAATATCTTGAGGAGTGATTGGGCGTTCTTCACCATGAAAAATACTATCCAATTCTTCATGAACTTTATTCTATAACAAAAAGAAAAAAATACAAATAAATTCCATATTTCTGTAACGATAATTTGATAATTTATTTACTGAAAAGGTATAATTTATCAAATCTAAATTGCTTTCAATAATGTATGAATTTATAACTCTTTGCAAAGTTGTTCAACTGTCAGTCAAAAATTGAAAGTAGGTAATTTAGAGACGGGTTGGAAAATTTACGAGGAAAACTTCTGGTTTTTTTTTTTGGGGTGGAAGGAAGGCTGAGATTGTCATCAGTGTAGTTGACAGTTCTAGCATATCTGACGATTTAAGTGGATGAAACGCTATATTTCCTTAGAAAAGTGATTTTCTTTAAAAAATTACGTTTCACCCTAAATGTGAGACGTTTCTAATCCTATTGTGAAATGTCCGCTTTTCTTTTAATTTGAAATAAAAGCCAATCGCTTAATCTACAAGTTCCATTTCTTCGCCATCAGTTCAATTAATAAAAAATAATAAATAATTACCTGAATTTCGGGATGATTTCCTAATGTCAGCAATGTAAAACTGACTGTAGCTGTGGACGTATCATGACCCTAAAACAAAAACGGTTCATTAATTATAACAGCGATTGTGACTTTGATAATAATAAAATCGACAAAGATGTTCTCTCATTTCATTTTAAAAGATATCTATAGAATAAATTTGCCGGCTATGCGATATCTGGGAAATACATTTCCGCAACCTTGTAGGATTTAGTGTCCGTAATCGATACGGAGAAATCCCTTTGGGCTGTTAACTTCTTCTGCTCATTTGTTTCGCTCCAACTAAAAAGAGCTGACGAACATACACCGCCAACGAACCAAACTGAAATTCTATCTAATTTACGATATATTATAATCAAAATATCGGTGAGGGTAATTTAAGGGGATTTCAGGGTGTATACATGTAGAATCCCCATTTAATTTTTTTGATCGTATTCAAAAAGTGATTATCTTTGTGCGAGTGCCGTTAACTTTTCTACATAATAATTGTAGAGAATTGGGGGACAATTGTTCATTCATATTAATCGTATACATGCATTTCTCGTTGAACTTTCAACAATACCGGCCAACAATAGCCAGATAGACCTCACTAACATCGCATAAATTACAATCGTAGTAAACTTTATTCATTAATTATGGATTGAGAGGGATTTTCTAAGTAATATTAGTTTACCGCAAACATGAACGTATCGACTTCTTCACGTATATCTTCATCACTAAGTCCACCGTGACCTTTGCTATTCGCTTCCAAAAGTAAATCGAGGAAAGCTAAACGTTTCTTTTTACCAAGCAGAATGTCTTCGTTACTGAGATCGGTTTGATTGACTTGTCCACTCTCCAGTTTCTTTTTACGTTCTTGGATCACCTATCAGAATTATCGTTATTATTAGTCGATTATGCGTTTCTACTAATAATAATTTACCTTTCTTGTAAAACCATGTAGAACATTCAGATATTTCTGATGATCGCGTCCTTTCGTTGTTAGATTGAAAATGAAATCAGAATGTAGATATGGATGAAAAATTCGATATATGATACAATCGGTGATCCTGTAAAGGTAAATTTTTTGATTTTTACAATTATTCAAATTGAAAAGTTTCAATAAAATGAATGAATTCTTACCCATAAACTGCTTTAACGTATTCGGAATCTGAACAACTCATTGCATTAATCTCAACTCCCATAGCAGTTTCTGGAAGAGAAAATGCGAAAAGAAGAATTAAAAATCCATTCTGTTTTAATGTTAATGATTCGATCATATTTCAAACAGTTTTAATTTGAAATTAATTTAAAATTTATTTGACAGCTATAGAAATTTTGAATTCCTTTTTCTATTTGTTCAGCTTGACTTTATTGTAATACAATTTCAACAATTCTTCCATCAAATTGTGTTAGAACAAAAATTGTTCACTCAATATAGAATATATAGAAAAAAAAATGAAATTAGATAATAATACAGAAATTACCCCAATTCATCTTTCCTCTATTACTTCTGTATATACCTACTTTTATACTTGCGTTCGTTTCAAAAATTGTATCAGATTGTTGGGGAATCGAATGGAACAATTCAATTTTCAAACATTAATAAAGTCTTTCCAATTCTAGACCACTGTTTTTTTTCGATATATATTCCTTTTACGGTTATATACCTACATGAGAAGAATATGATCTAATATGCGAATCACGTTCAATTCTTTCGTTTTTAGGTATCTTTGGTGAGTTTTATCAGGAGATTTGTCGTACAACTTGGATTTTATGCATTGGGAATTTTGCTAACTTTCTATTTATTTTCTTTAAAAAAAACAAAAAGTTGGCTCTACCGGAATTTCAAATGATTTTACTACGCATTGATAGTTGGAAAAATGATTAAAAACCACTATTTTTAAAATCGAGATGATTATTTATTATTGATGAGAGTTGGAAACGTTGGCCCGGCCAGTAGAAGTTTCGGGTTCGAATCCCGATGGTCCGACTGTATGGAAGCTAACGGTACATGTTTTATTGCTATCAATTTAAATAAGTTTAAGGTACGTACGAATTTTAATAATAAGAAATTCGAGTCTACATGTATTCATATAATTTTCATATCAACTTTGACGTGACTCTTTGTACTCAGACATCTTTTGCTACAAGCTCAATATATACATAAAAGCAGGCGTAAAGTCATAACGACACATGACTGGCAGATATTTACGCATACAGACACGTTTATCCTTGTATTGTCGTCATATTAGATACCTTTTAGTTCTCTATCTTTCACACATACTCCTACAACTATGACTGTTCGTTAAACAATGTTAAGGTGCATGAAATGGGAATAGGATGGTGTTTTGCTTGAGTTGTACGTGCTTTATTGCTACAAACAACGTGAAAGACGCTATGTTACGTGTTTAGTGCTCATTATTGCATGGAGACAATCAACATTAGTTACGACTAAACGCTTGTAATATTGTCTCATAACAGCCTATTTTGTTCAAGTATGTTTGATATAAACTAAAAGAGATATTCGTATTTTATTGTCAGGAAATTTAATATTCTTCACCATCTTTCAAGAGCCTCTAGTGTTAAGTGATAGATAAGTGCAGTATTTGTCACAATTCTGGAATTAATTACGATTGTTATCACAAATATTGCCAAATCTGTCTGCAGTCACATTTTCAATTCTTTCAACTTTTTACAATTGTATTCAGACTTGAGCATTATCTAATAATACGGTTGTACTGGTTAAATATTTCATGTATGTTGGAAAGTTTTCCCATTTCCGCAATGTCTTCAATAAATAACAATTCTTGTTATACGATTTGTGTCGATTTTTTTTGTTTTTTTGTTTTAATAAAACCTCTTATTTAAAGTCGTATTTTGATTAAATTCCAAACATTCTCGAATTGTCGACGAAAATATTTAGAAAGAAAAAGAGTGAAAAAAAAAAAAAAACAAGCACTCACCACAAATCACATCTAATGCACATAATGTCAATAATGGGAAAACATCAATATATGTATTGATGCCTTGTTTTTCGATAATATCAACCAACATTTGACTTTTTTCAACAAATACATCATTCATACAATCGAGAACTTTGAAGTGGAATGTTGGTGTTATCAATTTTCGATGATGACGCCATTTATTTCCTGTTTAAAACAATTACTATAATTAGAAATTAAATTAAATTTAAGTTGGAAAATCTCAATACCTGAACCTGTAATAAGACCATCACCTAACCAAGGTTTTGCGAAACGATAACTTTCCGATTTTGTTACATTTGTGGCACTAGACAGGATCGGCTGGAAAACGGATCAAATTTCGTACAAACAATTATGCGATTTTAACAGAAAAAGTTTTACCTCTACAAGTTTTGCTTTCATCAAGTGTATAGTCGGTATTGAACCCATCCAGCCTCTAAAGAATGGACCATAAGTTCTGTTACGTTTCGTATAAGCATCGAAAAAATCTAAAATTCATCAATGATGGACTGTTGTGTAAAAAAAACTTTAAAAAAATTACCTTCACGACTGGCTTTAATTATATCAATACTTGTACCGATGATTGGATACCATTTCGGTCCATTTATCGATTCCAAAGCTGCATAAATTCGCTTCCTTTGATTATAATATTTGAAAATCGCATGTAATAACCAGATAATTGTCAGTGTTATCAAAATTAAAAAAACATCCATTTTTTATTCGTAATTCTGCTATATTTTCAGTTAACTGAACGAACGGTGCTGAAACGAGAAAACTTGATAATTTGACACGATTTTCTATGTTTTATAATTGAAGTATTCTCAAAGTAAAACTTTAGAAAATTATTAAACAAAACTTGTAACAAACAGGAATTTCTCACCTGTTCAACCGTGTGTATCTGGTTGGAGAATAAATGAACAATATAGACGAATGAAACAATATACAATTTATTATCGTCGTATATCTGGATGGATTCTCATAGGTACTCGAGTGATCACTGTTAAAGTGGTTTCAATTAGTAAAAAATGCATCTATTGCACAATCTAAAACTGTTATATTAACCCGGACTATAGTGAGAATTACCGGAATGTAATTGATTGCGGATAAGATATGGAAGGTGGCATTACTGTAATTATACGGAAGTTATTTGAAGTTATGACAGGAGTTGAAAGATTTATGACAGTTAATCTAGCAAAACTTACATCTTTGGCAAGTGTCGCAAATGTTTCCTGATCTAGATGCCAATTACTTTACTGTTTCTAAATCATTATAGCTCTATAGGTGACTTATTTATTTCTTGATTTGATTTAAAGATAAGACAATATCTGTTCGATTGTTTCTTCTAAATTTTGGCATAATTTTAGATTTTATTTGTTTAAACTATTATCAACATCCTGTTTTATCATCCACTTAAATCGAACATGTGCTTTATTCATTTTGATAATCAGTTGTGATTTAAGAAATTCTTTTGTTCCTAAAGAGCTGATTGTATCTAAATTCACTTCAAACAATAAATCAAGATGATTGACTAATATTTTATTTGGTTATCCGTCAGGAAATGCCGCAGTAATTCAACCATCTTTAAAACAATAAACAGAATGATTTGACTTGTTTTCGTTTTTAGCAATATCGGAAAATTTGCCACAGTAAATCTTGCTGTGATGATAGTTCAAGGTACATAGTCTATTTTGTTCAAGTACAACGTTTTTGCTGATGATTTCCGAGAAGAATTAACGATGAGATTGATTGATAAATTCAACCTTATTACGATTGTCAGATTTTTATCGTTGGAAATTAAAAAACAATTTCGGTATTTATGTCACGTAGGTGCACATTTACCTGATACAAATTTTTTTGGCAATTCTAAGGTACAAAAGATATCTATTTATAGTTACAACAAAATGATGTGATTGTTTTGTAGACGATGATTCTAAGGGGATTTCTTAATCTTATCATAAAATGTAATAAATCAAAATTGGAATAGCACATAAATGTTTTTATTCCATCAGTAGGAGAAAAGTTGCTACATATTGAATGTGTTGCAAAAAATGTCTTTATCTATCTTTAATCTGTAGTTATAAATCGTCTAATTGTAAGTAGAAATTTTAATAATCAGAGAAGTGTTGCGTTGTATTTTTAGGATGTTGAAAAAAATACACTCGAGTACTCCAAATTTCATTCTAGACACAGAAATTGATCTGACACTCCCTGAAAGATAGCCTATTTGACGTTTCAAGCATAAACATTCATTTTTTTCTTATACTCTGGCACCTTAGTAGTATTTGAAAGCTGAAAGGACGTTTGTAACTAATTCAAAGATAGAATACGTTTTTGTTTTTGCTCTGTGATTTGTACAACAATAAAGGAGTACATCATCAAGGCTTTGAAGTAGACTTGATAATAGTCCTTAAGGCTAAAACATCGGAGAGATAATTTCGAAAAAGATCTATTTAGTTGGTAGAATATGAATGTTTCATTTAAAAATGCTTTAAAAAATAAAACAAAATTCAATGGCTCAGTATTTCTATAGGGATTATAAATACTGTTTTGTTTTAGAGATAAATGAATTTCCTGGGGATTATGAGAAATTGAAAACAACGATTAAAAATTGGTAAATATTGGTATAAATACTTATTATTGGTTGATTAATCATGTTTGTCCTCCCTAATAAAGAATATTTTTCCGTTTTAGAGCTGATCCTTTAATCAAATATTTATACAGAATTTACAAAAGATACTTTAAAAATTCCCATATAGTGAAAAAAATTGTCGTATAACAGTATTTACCTGTTTTAATCAATAAGCTCCACTGTTCCTGCTGAGATTCACCTGAATCTTAAATTTGCAAAATTTTCAAAATATTCTCGATATGAACATTTCTTCTATTTTCTTAAAATTATTCATGCAAATATGTAGGTTTTCCAATATTTACATACATACCGAATTGAGGGAAGGGAGTACAAACCAGGATGAAAAACGTGCTTGCAGGTGCAGTGATTAAATAGGATGGGAATATGTATATGCTCCACCTCACGAATGTACGTTTCGAGTAAACGCAATAGAGTCGGCTAAGGTGGAAACATAATGGATACGGTCAGAATGCTATGAAAACGGCGATCTCGAGTCATGGAAGGTTAGTTTTTGAACTGAAAAGAAATTCCTGTGTTGATACAGCTGTAACACGTAGTGCCTCTCCAGTAGCAAGAAGAGTATCAACGAAGATCCTTGGCTTTTTGTTTATTTAAACCATCAACTTGTATTAAACAATATAAGTAACGTAAAATTATGTGACTTCTTAGATTAATGCTACTTTCTTATTTAGACTCTTAGAGAAACCATACCTGGACTGGGATTGTTGCTACATTTTGTAAAAGTCAGGTGACAACACTCAAAACTCAGATTTGTCCGGTAACTTATGAGATTCAGTGGCGGACCTGCCCTGCTTGGAGTCTGAAGTTAATATTGATTTTAGGGCCCTAGGTTAAAGAAAATCAATTAATTGAAAAAAATTTCCATTTCACAGACATAGTGCTTCGGGGCCCGACGTTAGTCGTTAGCGTTATGGTAAATTCGCCTCTGATTAAATTACCGATTATTAGTAACCAAGAGATCCAATTAAGGTTTATTACTTACGTAGAGTGGACTACGTTATATTACATTTCAATATTGTTTAATTGTTAATCCCTGTACTTGAATGTTTGGGTTTTTATAACAAATAATGTTCAGTTAATTAAAAATTTAATAGCTCATGTATTTTGGAAAACACAAGGAGATAAAGTTGCTAGGTCCAACTACGGAAATTAAAAAAAAAAAACAAAACAACAAAACGCGGTAAAAATAAAGGTTGCAGTATACAGAGCTTTGATGTCAATATGTATTCTAAACTAGCATTCAGTTGTGTGGCTTCCAGGTAAGCAAAGCTTTCTATTGCTTTGTGTATATAGTAATAAGATCGGATGGCTGTGATCTTGTATTTGTAATATAACTGGCGCTTGAAAACATCTAGGTGAAAGGATGAGAGAACATGCAATAAGTCAAAAACACTAAAGTACAATGAACAAATCAAACGAAACTGGTACATGTTGGGAAAACTTGATTGAATAAATTTTTCTGGCGTTTTCAAATTAGCTTTATGTGTGTGTGTGTGGTCATGACGAAGCAGCTGATAGTAAAAAGATACGAATGTTAATAAACTAAATGCCATTTACACAAAATGTAAGTTTCAACTTAATAAAACAGAAACTGAAGAAAATTATTTTTTGGCCATTCAAGTAGATGAAACAATTAATCTATCTGAATCAGTATTTATAGGACATTACTTGAAAGGATTACAGATTTTTGTAAGATTAATAGAATTTATAGCACCATCTGGTTACACCACCAAAAACATTAGCAATACTATTTGAATAAAGAAGGCAACAAAAATTTATTGCTTATTGTTATAATGGAGCTGTCCTAATGAGCACTTAAGATTTCAATGAGTTGATCATGAACCGTTCCGTGTTTTTCCTATTTTATAGTACCGCCAGAACTGTGTTCCAAAGTTCGATATGTTTAAGATCCTAAAGTTATCACGCTAACTTTTCACGTGGCCATATAGCCGAAGCTTTATCGCACTCTGTGATACGCAAATATATAAAAAACTCTCTGGCGAGAACTATGCTTCAGTGGGATAATTCGCAACGTCCGACGATAGTTAAGCCACGTCCACTTCTAACAAAGGAATGCAAATGTAAATACAGTATGGACAGCAAGACAAACGCAAACGAATGCAAACGAACGTGGAAAACAGCGATTCTCTGGTTGTCGGTACTTGAAAAGAAAAAAATCGTTCACGTTTGGATAGTGTGGACGGGAAGCAAGTGGAACACAAGCGAATGCAAAGACATTCTACTACTTCTGTTTGCGCATTCGTTTGCATTTCTTTGCAATCGTTTGCGTTCATTTGCATTCATTACCGTTGGTTTGTTGGACGTGGACGCGGCTTTATTACAGGCTACATTTATCGTTTCAAGTGAAATATTGGCACGCTAAGCACAGATCTGGTCACAGCATTAGTTTTAAGTTATTTAGTTTCCCAGATTGGCGTTTGATCTTATCTGACAATAGTAACAGGTTAATTGTTTCGATTATGTCATAAATTATTTCGGTACTCATCAAAAATGTAAAAATACTACAGTTTATCATTCATTCAATTTAAATTATTACATCTATTGTAGATAAAAAAAAAAGATTTTCTATTAAAAATGATTGTCTAAACACTCATTTTGAGTGGGAAAATTTTCATAGTAGCCTCTAATAATCTAATAATAGTATAAATTTTCATATCACGTTATCGATACGTGTTTTATTCTAAAAATTAACAAAAACTTTTATGTAGAATAATAGGATGATTTCAAAATTTGGGAGAATTGCAATCGTTTGATCGCCTCCATTGTGTTTCCACCTTAAATCTACTTAACAGCGTTTAATCTAAAATTTGTTTATATTTGAATAACAACACCAAGAGCACCACAACATCCTTTAATCCAGTGTATAGTTGACTGGCGTATACGTATGTCAGCTTTGTTCATTCCCTAAAAGGGAATTAATGTGAAATATTCCAAATATAAATGACCTACACAGGATAGTGAAGTGTTACCACAATCATAAGTCAAATTTTCAAATTACTTGTATTCTCACTGCACAACTAGTGGAATGTGTGATTGGTTTTAAAGTTTCACTCATTAATCAATTATGTCACGAAGGTAATAATGTTCGATTGTGGTCTGTGATCAAATAATGACTGCAACTCTAATAGTTTTAATCAAATTGAATTCTTGATAGTGCCATTAATAAAAAAAAATAATTTCTCTGTTGAAGACTTAAAAGACATTTCAAGTATTTACTATAATGTTTCACGCAACATTAATTTGTTATGTCGTCATGTTCAAAATAAACTTGACTGACTGACTGACTGACTGTTTTCAAGCTTTGTCTCTCCTTTCGGCTTATTTGCTTAACAAAAGACCGGATGAAGACTGATGCATATCCTGTGCGGTCCATTAATCAAATGTAATCTTTTTGTATATTACTTCTATCAACTAATTTGTATCTGTTTTAATTACAAATTTGGAAAATTTACGATTACTTCTATACAACCAAAAACAATAATCAACAACGAATATTAAAATTTCAATATACTATGAAAATGGCATTAATTAAAACAGAAATTTCGTTATCACCTCCATAATCCAAGTTTCATAATTATTCATCAATTTAATTTTTCTGTATAAAACAGAAATATATGTAACTTGGTAAACTTTCAAAGGTTGGATCTATGAAACTGCTCTAGGGTCAATAATAGGGAGCTCTTGAATTGGCCAAGTATTCAGTCAACAATTGGCCTGAAAGAAGAGTGGCATAGAATACAAAATAAAGGAATAATATGTTTTAATTCAATAAAATAGAAACAAAATCAACCAATCGAGAAAAAAACAGCAACATCTATGCAGTTAAGATAAAATCCGCTTATAAAATTGATAACAAGCTATTTCATTATAAATCTTAAATTGCACTAGACGATGAGAGATAATTAAGTTGTTGTTGTCGTTTATCGTCATTATCTCAACTAGAATAAATCTCTTTATCTTGTTGTTGTTTTAGATAATTATTGGAGTGTATATTGTTCTGATATCCGAGTTGGCAACGCAAATTTCTCATATATTATACAGAACGTCCGATAATTGGTGTATCAAAGAGTATAAGATAGAGAAGCTGAAATATAAATTTAAGCGACCTCTGGTGTTTCAGACTCATAACAGCCAACTAATTCTAACGTTGTGTGTTGGCGGGAAAGGGGTCTTTTGAATAATATAGTAAACAGGCGATTCAAACCTTGTCGCGTGTCTGAGATACCAGAGGCGCTGAAACTCGTATATTTCATTTTAGCATTGGCTCTTACGGGCTGCTTCGTCTCTATCTCTCTTTCTGGTGTATCGCAAGAACAATTGCGTTTCATTGAATCTCTAGTAGGATTACGTAGAAAACAATAATGACAGTCCGTCAACTGCCTTCCATTTGTCATACAACAAGCCGCAGATAACGTAACACTCAGCAAGGGCCCTATAGTCCTCCATCAGGGTGGAACGAAATTCCCGTTCGACGGCCTTCGATCGACACCTTTCGAAACAATTATAATCCCGTTTTTGTTAAATAATGAATAAATTGAGAATGTTGTTTTTCACGATTCGATTTTGGCCGTCCTCCCAGCATCTAGAGCGACCACTCTACTCGCTCGACCCCAGGTCCCGCGCTGATCACAAGAACTATTGCGTTTCTTTGAATCTTTGGCAGGATTACGTGGAAAACAATAACGGCATAGTCCTTCAACTGCCTTCTATTTGACAAACAACAAGTAATAGATAACGTAACACTTGATAAACATTTCTAATAAGAAACCGTAAGAAGATGGACGGTTTTTAGTTTGCTTAAGTGTTTGAGTATGTGATTGTGAACAATTTGTAAATAACAACAGTTTTGTTTACGAGGTCGCTATTCATGCTTGATTCTCCGGAAAACTGCTCCCCTATTTATTTAGACTATTCTCATTAAGACTAAACTACGTCATTTCTCCACAGTTCCACAGATATCTAAGTACACTGAGAACATCTAGAATTAAATTACCGCAAATGTAGTGGTGCTGTTTTTATTATTCATAAACTACAATCAGTTTAACAACTGTCTGTATATTCAGACTTTGATAGTTTATGTTTATGCAAGTCAGTTTATCTTGATGATGGAATTTTCATTTATTCTTCTAAAATGTAGTTGTGGTAGTTGATGATATCTTGATAGTTAGAAAGTATGAAAGCTGATTAAAATGAAACAAAGCTTTTGATGCTTTCCGAGTCTTCAGCTTCTATTAATTTAAACTGACAGTTACACTTGAAACAAATAAAAAAGATAAAATGACGTGAAAATGAAGAAACTTCATGTTTTATTTACCAGTTGGGAGAATTTTTTCCAATTCGTCTCGTTATTCTTATTGAAATATACATTAATAAAACGTAACGAATAACTTTTGAACAAGATAACTTTTAACTAAAGAATAAATTTTTGTCACAAAAAAAAATCGTTCGTAAATTTCATTCCAAATCGACTAACTGACAACAAAATATTTGATAGATATTTTCAGATTATACCCCGTTTTGCACCCTTTGTTTACAATTTTTCTGGTATTTGTCGTTCATTTAAAATTCATTTTGTGACCGATTCAAAGTCCAATTAACATCCGCTAGCTCATTCATTTTGGTTATTTTTTTTTTTTTTTGATAATTTAGACTGCGAAAAAGTGACTGGCAAACTTTTTAATTAAGTGTGCAAATAAATTTTTCTTTTAAGACTCTTCCTATTATTGTCTTCTCCACCTTATTCGTATTCTCTGTTATTATAAAAGATTAAACGATTCTTTTTTTTTTGTTGTTGTTGTTTTTGTTCTTTGTGTCGTTAGCGTTTCTTTGCAACGTACGAAATCATTATTTTAATTATCAACCGCTAGAGGATCGTATTTGAATCTCATTTGACATAGGCCTTGCGAAATTTTGCGAATTAAGATGTTTTTTTGATTTAAATGTAAACAAGCGGCAAGGGTTGTTGTTTTCATCAATTTTGAATCTACGGGAATCAACAATATTCGGGGATCGAATAAAAATAGGTGCGTATTGTTGGAATACAATCGGGCAACTATTGTTGTTATTTGACAAATGCAAAATTGTTTGGAAAAAATTCAAATAAAATCGTATTGGTTTTGTGAGGCTTCAGTCAACTTATAGTCAACAATATCGATTCGTTCAATACATCAAAGCATTTTATAATATTCACTGTTTGTTGCGCAATGTTTATTTTCAAATTGCTCTTGTAATTGGCACACAGTCAGCTGCAATATTTTCATAAATCATTGTCGGTGTCCAGTTACAATATTGTCCATGTGTATTGTGACTTTTCAAAATTTATGGTCTTAGTTAACTGGAGATAATGCAAAAACTCTGATTTTTTCCAACGAGGCACCACAGTTTATTAAATAAATAATAAAATACCATTTCGTGCCGTACAAATCATTGAAATATCTTTTGAAAAACATTTATATTTATAGTTATAGAAAGTTTCCTTTTCACGTTAATATTCCCAAAATTGAGAGCATTTTAATACAAAAAATAACAAAAGTTTGGATGAATATTAAATTGAAAAATCGAACAGCGAAACTTTATATGGTAAAGTTATCAATACTAACACTATAATAAAGACCAGTGTGAATTTGATCTGTAAATAATAAAATCTCTATTAGATGGAATTTCGATCAAGCTCTGACCAACGATGCATTGTTGATAACATTAAAAGTTGAATTAGTGATGCAGAAATTGGGTAAAAGCTAATCAAACTAACACAGTAACGCCTCAAACAGAAATTTCCATT
>JAZBGY010001121.1:14060-28912 GCA_037414755.1 Lydus trimaculatus | reverse complement strand
CAACAACAATAATAATAATAATAATAAAAAATCGCATTACTTAACATTGAAAAATTAAAATTACTATTTTTTTTTAATTACTATAACTATTATTTAATACAAATTATAAATAGAGCAAATAGACAACAAATACTTTGTTAATTAATTCAATTTTCCAATAATAATAATAATAATAATGCTAAGGAAGGATTCTATATTAACGAAATTATGAAATCTACAGTTGGCTATGGATGATAAAACGCATCATCTTATACAGTATTGGTGTCTTAAATACGAGCATTGGAAAGAAACGCGATAATGTAGTTCGATCTTTGTCTGATAAATACGGCCGCAGATGTTCCACTATGTTCATGACAAAGATGCAAGATGGTGTGATGTTTAAAGAACGCTCTAAGAGTGGGTGGTGTACTTACATGACTGACCGCTAACTTATGCGATAACCTTAAAAGTGGTGCTGGTCTTTTTTCCATTGTTCGCATTTGATCAACCAACACTGTATAGTAGGCTGTTTGATATGTGAAAAGTTAGGTTAGGTGTTTTTTTTTTGGGGGGAAAACAAATGTCAATAGAGACAGTATTGCCAACTATTCTATAAATTAGCCTACTTCTCTGGAAGGAAATCCTCAAATTTATTATGAACAACAACAACAAAAAAAAAACAAAACAACAACAAACACAATGTTTATTAGATAATAACAAATTAAATTATTAATTAATTAATTAATTTTTTTTTCTAAAAATCTGAATGCCATTATCATTATTTTTCAATTAATTTTTGATATAACAACATCACCAAATTCAAGGTTTCCATTATAAATCATAATAATAATAATAATAATTAATAATAATCATAATAACAAATGAAAGTAACAGAGTTGGATTAAGGAAGAAATTGTAAGTGGATTAATATATTGGATAGAGTCGTAGTAGAGGATGCCCTATTGTTGTTTTAAAAATCCGGCCCTGCTTTGTAAAACATTTGATGATCAAGGTAGATGTGGAAATTTGTATGGATAGCATTTTTGTTGTTTCTTTTCTTTTTGTGTGTGTTAATCCCGGATATTTATAACAATTTTTGCAAATATTTCTGTTTAAAATTGTTGATTATGTAAAAATATTTGTTGATTTTATTTTATTTTTCCTGGTTTTAAAATAGAAATTTGCAATAATTTTATTAATAAATATTCAACGATTATTAGAAAGTGTTGCCATTCTTTATTAAAATAATTATTAATTTTTTTTTATATGTATGTATATAAAATTGTTAATGGACCGGTTTCGGCCGAAATGTTGAAAACCTCCAAAACAGACTCAATTCACGATTATTTATTGAAATTTTTATGTTTTGGTTTATCTACAATAGAACATGAAAATTGATCTTTTCCGGCCGCCGGCCCGAAATAACTAATAAAACAAATTGTTAAAATCTTGACTGTTTTGAAAAGCAGAAATTCTGTTAAAACGATCAAAACCTACAAAAAATTCCACAAAAACATGAATTTTTCCAAAAAAAAAACAAAAATAGTTTATTTTTATAGAACCGGTTTCGGTCGGTTGACAATTATAAAATATGTATGAAGTCATCTCACATTTAGATAAAAACTGAAAAAGTTGAAAAAATCCCGAATCGATTTTATCCAACTTCAAGTTTTTCTTCCCGGTTGGGAGAACTATGAAATTGCTGAAATACATATTTAACTTCAATTATATGTTTTCAGTCGATGATAAACCTGAAACTCTAAAATAATTTTTCTATCAAAATCCAAAGCTTCTTTCTATTTTCTTAGAAAATTGGCAGAAAATTTATAAAACTCCATAACTAGAAAAGTTCAAATATCGCCTGAAACCTGAAACTTCAGGATACCTAATTGGGTGTTCGTTAATTGGCTAAATTACATTTCAATCTTTTTATTGACATCTTTTCAACGATCATGGAGAATTTGAAGAAAATTAACTGAAATATTCCTACCTGAAAAACCGATTTCGGGTCATGTATAAAGACTTAATCGTATTCTTTTCAAATAATTTAATAATAAGGTATTCAATTGTTTATAAAACTCCTGAAATATTGCTTTTTATTTGTTTGTATATGTAAGAAATTGTTAGAAGGTATAATCTGAAAATTTAGCTTTTTTGCTGAAATTTACTGAAAATACAACGTATTTGATAAATCTTCCCAAAAACTCCACTATTTCGGTAGAAATGAAAATTTCAGTTATCGCTGAAAAATTCCGGAAACGTTTCCTAAATACCGTAATAAACTCTATATGTTTGGACTGACAGATTATCGATTTTCAGGTAATCTTACAATTTTCAGGAATACCTACTTAATTGGAAACGTAAAAAAAAAACAGTATTCACAAGTCAGGTCAGGTCAAATCGACAATAAGTCTGTTACAGTAAATTGAATCAACTTGTTGCTTAATTCAATGGCCGAAACCGGTTTTTAACAACCAAAACTACACAAGGAAGACGTATCACTTTTTATTACATAAACAGAACGAAAACGAAAAAATGGAACAAAAAACACTACAATTATTGTACGTAATCATACTTTACAATTAAAAACAAGTAATGTAGTAACAAAGAAAACTGTAATAAATTATTACGTAAATCTACACGTATCTTTTACAATATTTAATTCAATTTGTTTAAACAATATAAAGAAAGGAAAAAAGAACGTTTTTCGGTTTAGTTTTTTCGGGGAAAACAAGTAGCCAATCTTGTTAATTTATCTATCCTGTGATGCTTTTAACAAAATAATTTGACAATAAAACTATTAAAAAGAAGAAAAAAAACAGCAATAAATTTTACAACAAATACTCAGATAATTGGATAAAGATTATTACTTAATGGTAATAATTTTATGGTTATTTGTGCTTAAACTTTACGCTCAAAGTAACATTGAGGTGTTGTTTACATATATAACATATAGGTCTTTTTGTTATAAACAATTACGTCGAAAATAATTGTTGTTTCGCAAAAAATCTGGTCATTTTCTATTAACGTTAATTGGTGACTTTAATGATGCGTCAGATTAGAAAATTTACTGTAAAACTTTCAATTGTTTATTAATCCGGTTGTTGTTTTTTGTAGGGATTACCCAAAAAATTTGACGTTAATGTTTGTTTCTACTGATGACTTCAGATGCCGACACCAAAAAAAAAAAACGCACAAAAAACTACAACAATAATTGTTGTTTACTTTTGATTAATCTTTATGGCAAAATAATTAAATAATTGTATACAATAAAATAATTATTAACAATAATAATAAATTAGGGGAATCACTTGGGCTATTTTGATTGATGATTCTAAAGATACGTCAAGCCTCAATTAAGCGAATTTAAGACTGTAGGACCACGTGCGACCATTTACGCTCCCA
Organism: Lydus trimaculatus; assembly: GCA_037414755.1. NCBI lineage: Eukaryota > Metazoa > Arthropoda > Insecta > Coleoptera > Meloidae > Lydus > Lydus trimaculatus. Next base: position 25,528 of record JAZBGY010001121.1, on the reverse strand, counting down.
CAAGGCATCCAAATAACTGTCCTCTTTGTGCTTTCTCACACTGTTAAAGCTAGATATTCATAGTACAATCTGTAGGACTACATTCGCCTTCGTTTGATCCAACAGATGAGCTTGTACTGTTTGTAGGCCTTGTAAGAGACCATCTCCCGACTCACAAATCAACCCTGTAAGATACAGGATGAGGATAGTTGCTGTAGATTACTTACAAATAGTCCAACGGTAGGCTGATCACGAAAGATCTGAGCGCGTATATGCCTCTCCTACAGATTGGCCGGTCTTTATGCACGATCTGCCGGCGGATACAAAACTGGAGCACGCATGCACTTATTGCCAATTGCTGACACACAAACGCTAACAATGTTGCGAGCAAGAATCCGGTAGATCTGACAGAAAATCGACAACGTAGCCCATACAGAATTTACTAGACAACGGCTAAATTGAACACGTCTAGGGACAAAAGTAGCCCGATCGGCAACAAAATGTGAGAATTCGGTCTTAAAGGTCACCGCTAAGTGGATTATCAACAAAAATTTTGGTAATTTTCAAAAAATCCGAACGTTTTTGATTGATTCTAATTGGTGATTTCAATGATGCGTCAGATTAGAAAACTGCCTGTAAAATTTTTAATTTTCAGTTTTTTTTTGCTTTTTCAAAGACTTTACAGTGAAAATGGAAATTTCGTTGCTTCATTGTAAAACCCCTAATTAGTGTTTGTTCCCTAGGAAATTTGGTGGGTCTAATGGCGACATTCAGTTTTCACCTTCATTGTACCCACTTTATGCCGACAAGAGGTCAGACAGTTGTACAATGAGACAACTATTACCAAAAAAAAAAAAACAGCAATTTGACTTTAATTGGAGTGATTTCAATGATGCATCAAGCTGGAAAACGCACTGTAAAACTGGCAATTTCTAACCATTTTTAACAAATATCTTAAGAACAAAGTGCAAATTGTTGAGAAAAACATAGAAATTTGTCAAATTCTTGTTGATTTCAATACGTGACTTCTACAGTGTATGTCCACCTACAAAATTCATAAGAAAACCTTCAATTTTCGCTTATTTTACGGATTTTCACAAATTTAAGGTCGTATTGTACAATAATTGTCAACAAAACCTGAAATTTCGCAAAAATCCGGTTATTTTCTATTTGACTTTAATTGGTGATTTCAATGATGCGTCAGATTAGAAAATTTACTGTAAAACACATTAAGTTTTTGTCAATTTAATTTTTTTTTTTTCCATCCAAGAGAAGGTCATCGACAACTAGAAGCTATCCAGCTTGATTTTAACTCTGATTTCAATGATGCGTGACACTCGAAGAATTTATTGTAAAACTTTCAATTTTCGTTGTTATTTCAGTCAATTGTACGTAAATATTTCGCCACATACTGTAACTACTAGGAATTATACAAAAGATTAGTTGAATTTTCAGCGAAAATCTTCACAAAAATCCCACCCAAACCTCAAACAAAATATGAAATTCAATAAATTATTGATATAAAAGAGAAAAAATAAAAACGGATTAGGTAACATATCGATTACGTCAAAACTAGAAATGTTGAAATGCCGTTTCTTTGTATAAAGAATGTGGCTGATTTACAGAGTGGAATTTAGATTTTTCGGAAAAATTATAACACAATTTCATCTTGAAATTGCAGAAATTCACAAAATGCGGAAGAAATTGTTGCTAAGTTTTGTGAAAAATTCACTTCAGTTGACTAACATTCCTTGAACTTTACCAAAGTATAAAACAATCTGATTATCCGGCTCGAAGGACCAATTTAATGTGGGAGAACAAAACTGGATTGCTCGGGTTTTTGTACAAATTTTATAGTTTTTAATACATTTTTATCGCAACAACAACAACAAAATCCTGAAGACACATAAAAAACCTACATCCGCTTGACTAATTTATTCAAATTTGTTCTTTAAACTTTAAATAACGCGTATATTGTCTAAAAGATGAATGCCACTTGTTTTCCAATCAAATTTTGACTGGAGGCGTATTTTGTATTTGGCCCCCAAAAAACTAGTGATTTGTTGGTATCTGAAGAAGATAAGTAAAATTTTTTTTGATAACAACACAATGAATACCGATGAAAACACACCACTTATTGATGACGATAATCAGGTTTTTTTTACGATTTTCATGAAAAAACACTAATTTTCTGTTTTTGTTTCAAATTTCAGGCTACCCACATTGGGTACAACACTATGGGCTTATATAAGCAATATTTCAGGATAACACAATATGCACGACAACAATTATTAGGCAGTAAAAAGAGTAGAAAAAATGGTACACCAATTCAGTTGCTTATATCACAACAATTGGACCAAAGTAAGTAACAATTTCAGCAATTTCTCCAATATTCAACTGAAAGAGTTGAGTTAAGATAATGTCAACGAGTTTATCTATCTGTTTGATAAGTTTTTGTGATCTTTGAAACAATCCCAAACAAATATTGCAAAAGAATTGGGCACACAGGTACAGGAAATGTTTACTTTCCAATTTCGTTCGATAATCAACAATTAAACGGTATAGAAGCGTTAATTATTTAGAAATTTACAAAATCTATAAATAGTGGACGGATTCTACAATTAATTTGTTGTTATCACAAATAACCTGTGTGTGATAAACAGCATAGCCTAGATTGATTTGTAAGAGGAAGAACAACAAATAAAATCAACATTCTTGTATAGATACCTACTCAAGGACATGACCGACTTTATTTTCTCAAATAGAGACAAGTGAAAGTGCTAATAATGCTCCGATCTGTGATGCTGTATACTATATTCACAAATTATATAATTTTATTATTAATAAAAATAACGGAAATATTTGTTGTTCTTTCATCTCTCTCTCTATCTCGATCTCACTTTCACTTAAATGTGATTTGTTCAATTTACAGGTCGATTGGCGATTGTTTTCGTTGGTATTTTCACATTAGTCATGGGTATTATCTTATCATCAATACCATGGTTAGATTATTTAATCTTACAGGTGAGTTTTCAACGTAATTCTACTCAAAATCAGTAGTGGTGGATCTACCACATGAAGTAATTGACGAGCATTTTTTTAAGGCTCCATAGTATTCAGTTGTGGTGGATCTACCCTATTTGGGGCATTACGAGCATTTTTGAAGGCTTGCCCCTATACTGGTAGCGTCATTAGCGTTATAGGAAATTCGCCCCTAGTTCTACTGTATATAGAGGACGCGCCATTTAACACACACACATTACAGTGGACAACTTTAAAGATGAATGAGCGTATTTCAAATGGGAGATTTAATTAATTCAAAAAATAAAGTTTTTTTTCTCACACACCTGCCAAAAGTTCATTATCCGTAAAAAATCCGCCGATAGCTGTATAATTTGGTACGTTAAACCATCTCGTGTTGAATACCTTGACAAACACGTGCCAAATATTTTATGAATTGTTTTTTGCTTGATTTAATGGAAAACGTATGTAAAATTTGATGGTTTTCCCGAAAAATTTTTACCAAAAAACCTTGGATCAACAACAAGGAAATCATCTATTCTTAAAGCAGTTTAAAGGCTGAAAGATTTCTAAATCTCATTAACCTTTACGAAATTTTCGCTAGTTCTTCCGAATTCAGCGAGGTCAAGTGTGTGGTCAAATATCATCTATACTTTCAGCTGCAGAACCATTACAATTTTGAACAATTAGCAAATTTAACGCTTAAAGTTTACAGAATTGCGTAATTTGGGGGTTTTATTGGAGTTTCTCCCCGCGCGCCCACCACTTCAGAAAGATATGTGCAATATCCCATTTTTTTTTTACCTAAAACCCTTTAACTAAACCCATGAATTCGAGGTGGTCCTGCAGAACCCAACTGGTAGGGCCGGTTTTTTGTCCCGAACAGTGATGTAAATTGGTACCATGGAGACCGCGATGCCCTGATCATTTACAGTTGGACTCGTGGTGACAGTAGTTGAAACTCGACGGGTGAGCTGCATTCAGGTCGGGTACTAGCCTGGATGGCTAGTAGAGGTTTAGATAGACCTCAGCTCAACCGAGCTGCAGCCTCGCGGAAAATCGGAAGTATATGGGTGCCTAGCGGCGGGTATCGTACGTTAAACCATTCTCCTTGTTGTTGTTGTCCTCCACTAAAGATGAACATCCTGTATATTTGAAGAATCCTTTGTCATATTTAACTTTTGACAGTTCAATACGTAATTAATAATTTTTAAATATCGTCGGTTATTGATCTATCAATTATATAGAATTTAACTGAATTACCGAGGTCAAGTGTAGCAAATTATAAGTTGTGGTTAACACATCAATTAACTTTTTAAATTAATAAAAGTGATCGTTTAAAGACTTTAAACACCCAAAGTCATACATTCTATCAATAGATTGATTGTTTTGCAATTAATAATTTAATTTTTAGAATGTTTCTTCTGATTGATTACTGGGTCTATTTAGGTTAAATTTGGGGTAAACAAGGTCAAATTTTGCACTCACTAGACTTTATATAGGTACCTGTTTTGATGAAATGAATTGTATGCAAGGTTATCGATTCTTATCAGACTTTTAAGTAAATCAAACCTTACTCTTAGTTGTATTATGTGGCTATCGTGTCGTGTGTACATTTATCAAACTTTCATCAACCTGTTAATGACATGTCAATTAGGATTTCTGTCTCGAGGTGTTAACGAGGCCAGACTTCCGACTTCGATAATTATTTAAAACAACATAGATAAGGACAAATAAATGAATAATTGCCAAATTTTTGATAAAATCCACGAATTTTGCGAAACTTCAACAATTTCAATTTAGTGATTTCAATGATGCGTCTAGCTAGAAAACGCACTGTAAGACGTACAATTTCTGTCGCATATCTAAACGCAAGAGATCTAACAAACTAAGAATCAATATTTCAATCGAAAAAGAGTTGTTTTCTACCATATTATTTGGAAAAAAGTTTAATGCAACCGTTCGGATTTGAACCTGCGACTTTACGCTTACCGAATAGACATGTTACCAAAGATTTACCAAAAATTTAATAAAAATCTGTTTGATATTTTGATTTGCAGAATCTTCGATTATGGAATGGTTCAATTAGTTTCCAATATTGGCAAAAACCTGGTGTTATACGTTTAACAAAAATTTATATTTTTAATGTGACGAATCCTGATGATTTTTTAAATTTAGGTGAAAAACCAAAATTACAAGAAGTTGGACCATTCGTGTATAGGTAAGTGTTTTACTTCATTATTATTATTATTATGATTATTATGATTATTTTCACGGTCAAGGTGCTTCTATTGTATTGTATTTCAATAAGAAAATTCAACAACAGTCATATGTGGAGAAATTTAAGCACTCTAGGGTTAAAAACAATTAAGCGTACTAATCACAACATTTTAATGTAGTTGATTCGTCCTTTGGCTTAGCCCAAAGGGTTAACGAAGCCCTATTAAGGATTCTAGTAAGAATAGTAAAATAAGCTAGAAACAGAGTAGGTTATGAATGGGATTAGATCACCCGTTAGCTCCTTATAAAAGACTACAAATGATTAACAAATTTGATCTTTTTGTAAATCAACAATTTCTTATTATAAGAGAAAGTCGTGATATTTTCAATAAATAAATAAAAATAAAAATAAAAATAAAGACAAACGGTTGATGGAAATGTCAGTCTCTCAGATTATGTAAAAAACAATTCAAGTATAGACACACAGGGTGTGTTATAAATAAATAAATGAGAAAGTTGTAAATTTTCCCAAAAAAATTATTGTTTAAATAATCACAAAAATAATAAGCAATTATTGACAAATATTTAAATAATAAAAGATTATTATTATACAAAGTACTGTAATCGTACGAGTCAAGGTTGTCCAGTTAAATCATTGACCTAGGACAATAGTATACGGAACCTCGTATTTGTTCCTGTTTATATTCAATAATCATTATGGTTGATCTGAAACGACTTGACGCTTGCCATTTAAGAAACAAGGTGAATAGGAAAGTCATTATGGGATGACTATATTTCTTGTGAAATTTGTAAAATATTAACATCAAAGAAATGATTACGCACTAATGTAAGATTTAAAAGCATCATTAATGTTTAATTGAAAGTTAATCCCGCTTCCAATTACTTTCCAATTTGCATAATCTGCAGCAATTAATCTGTTTGAAAAGAAATTTGCTTTGATGCTATCTATTTTTGTTCACAATGATGCTAAAATGTTAGTTTCCTTAGTAAAATGCAGTTTTTCTCCTAAAAACGCGTTATTATTACTTTTACGTGTTCAGGAACTCTAGCAAGCTAACGACATACAGTTTGGGACAGCTGGTCTAAACAGTTTGAAGTCTAAAGCTGTGTCTACACTTGAACAAAACAACCAAAACGCTGAGAAAGTAGCAAGTCGGTTCAAATGTGAACGTGGGTTTATTCAATTCTTTTACTTCTATAAATTTAAATACCTAAGCAGATTCAATGTTTTTTTTGGAAATCCGGATTAACCCAAAACTGACCAGAGCCAGAGAGGAGCATTTTTCAAAGAGGACGATTTTCTGAAAATTTAGGCTTACACGAGTTTACTACGGCGCGAGAATCATTTTTTGAAAATCCAAATTAAGTTAAAACTGGCCAGAGCTCGAGAGGAACATTTTCAAAAATTTGGAGCTAATTAGATCTGACCACAGTCCAAGAGGACAATTTTCCGAAAAATTTAAGTTTGCACGAGTTTATTGCGACGCGGCGGCGCGATGATCATTTTTTGAAAATCAAAATTGACCAAAACCCAAGTGTAACATTTTCAAAAACTTTGGGCTAATCGGAGATGACGACAGTCCAAGAGGTCGATTTTCCGAAAATTTAGGCTTACACGAGTTTACTACGGCACGAGGACCATTTTTTGAAAATCCGAACTAACCCAAATCTAACCAGACCCCGAGACGAGCATTTTCAAAAATTTTGGGCTAATCGGGGCTAACCACAGTTCAGGAGGACGATTGTCCAAAAAATTTATGCTTGCCCAAGTTTACTACAGCGCGAGGATCATTTTTTTAAAATCCGAATTAACCCAAAACTGACCAAAGCCGGAGAGGAGCATTTTCAAAAATTTTGTGCTGACTGAAGCTGACCACAGCTTGAGAGGAAGATTTTCCAAAAATTCATACTTAGAAGAGTTTACTACGGTGTGTGACTCAGTTTTTGAAAATCCGCACCCATTATAAGTGACCAGAGCCCGAGTGGAGCATTTGCAAAAAATTTGGACTAACCCACATCCATTTCCTAAAAATTCAAATTAACCACAGCCAACTCGAATAGGAGACGACTATTTCCCAAAATTTCAAACTGATTAGAGAAAACCCGAAAAGAATCCGTTAACCATTCAGACTACTTAATTTAATTGCCGCCAAATCGCTAACCAATTAGAAACGTCCATAGTCTCATCGTTGACGTTAATTCCATTGGCGCCAAACTATATCAACCAATCATCAACATCCAACTATCATAATGAATCAATCTAATTGGCAATCATTAGCGAATACTAAAAAGAGCGGTTTTTGGTGTATTTTCATTAAAATTTTTGAATTTTTCTTTTTTTTTGGAAAGTTTATATTTTTGTTCATTAATTAAATAATTTTAGTATAGAACCGGTGATCTCAAGGTCTCTGGTTCTCCTTGTAAATTACGATAATTGCCCTAAAACTATTTAATAATTTATTCTTATCTTAAATTTAAACAACTACTAGATGGAAAATATGTGTGTCAGGGTGCTGTTGAATCAGTGCTTTTACTTAAAACAACACGTATCACTATAATATTGTTGGTTTTTTTTTAGCAAAAAGAAACGTGATCAGTAATAATTAATAAATGTGATGTAAAAAGATAATGGAGCGCATCTATCTTTGGAAGCGTTACAGTTGCGTTTCTAGCGTTATTTCCGCATTATTTGAACGCTAATCAAATACAAACCTTGAATTTGATTGCATTTGAACATTCCAAATTGAATGTTTTTGTCAAAACAACAACAATAATGGGATTGTAAGGGAGAAGCAATGACACATGAAAAAGTCCCCAAAAGAAAGTTGATGTAATCTTATACAATCCTCTCTAGTAGTGACACAATTTGTAAGCGTGCTGTTATGTCTTTATTCAAAAAGATCATCATCCTTCCTTACATAAGATGATCGGCACAAAAGATTATTATTATTATTTAATAATAAACAACAAAAAAACAGTTAATAACACAATTTAAGAGAGTCACAATTTACTTTTCCAATGTGAAAGTAATTACATAATAACTGGTTCTTGTCTGTTGACCGAAATCGGAAGTATTCCAATCGGCTTGACACCAATGCAGAAACAAAACAAAACCAAACAACATTACAAAGATTTCAATATTACGTAAAAAAAGGTTTTTGCAAAAATCTTGCAAAAACTTGACTCTGAACACACAGAAATGAATTAATGCCGTCATATTGACTCAAGTACTGTTGTTGTTGTTGTTATTGTTGTTATGTAAATAATTACATGAACGTATCCATTTGATAAAACTATCATTGTAATTGTTAATAAAAAAATTACGAGGTAATGATGCTCATAGTGTTGATATAAAGAAAACCGACAGTTTCTCCACTTATGCAATTAGATTCTTTCATTTTTCAATTATTTAACATTTACACCAATAGTAGACTCAGTAGACTTCTTATAGTGCCACTCAATGTTGAAGTATCCTCAATTGTACCTCAGTGAGCTACAGACAATGATCTCTTATCCTCTATGCGAATTCTGTCTTCTGTCTACCTTAGTAGGGCTCCCTACGTCAAGCAAAAGACTGCAAAATGCTGGGTCAAAGTAGGTTCCCTTCTACTGGGTGATCTAAATTATCCATGAAAAGAACAAGCCTTAGGACAGGCTATCTTAGATGATTATGACTTTAATATAAAGACAAGTGTGGCAGTAAAGCGTTGCAATGTTGTCATCATAGGAGTGTTAACAACAGCCCCATTTAGCACCTAACCTTGACTTGTACCTCAGTGAGCGACACACAATGATATGTTATCCTCTTTGCGAGTTTTGTCCTTTATCTGACTTAGTAGTGCTCCCTACGTCAAGCGAAAGGCTGCAAAATGCTGGGTAAAAGTAGGTTCTCTTCTATTGGGTGATCTAAATTATCCATGAAAAGAACAAGCCTTAGGGCAGGCTATCTTAGATGATTATGACTTTAATATAGAGACAAGTGTGGCAGTAAAACGTTGCAATGTTAACAACAACCCCATTTAGCACCTAACCTTGACCTTATATTATGATTCGTAGCAATTTTGTAATTTTTGTTAAAAAATTGTAATTTCAGAGAAGAAATGGAGAAAATCAACATGAAATTCCAAGAGAATGGAACACTAACATATCAACATAAAAAAATCCTTCAATTTGTACCTGAATTGTCTGTAAATAGACACCAAAAACTAACTGTACCCAATATACCTCTTTTAGTAAGTCGTAAGGAATTTTTGGACAACAACAAAAAAAATGCTAATTGTTTTTTTTTTTTGGATATTTTTAGACATTATCAACACAGTCAAATAGTTTAGGTTATTTTGTTCAAAAAACAATGTCGATCATATTAAATATGGGTGGTTTTAAGCCATTTGTTAATGTAACAGCTGATGAATTAGTATTTGGTTATGATGATAAATTGATGTTATTAGCAAACAAGTTTTATCCAAAACGTAAACGACCCATGACCAAAATGGGGCTTTTAATTAATGTAAGTAATCTTAACTACCATTTAGACCTTAGTAGGCTTTGAATCTCAACTCCTCTAGTTTCTAAAAGAATCCTTTATTACCCTTTTCATCCCGCCTCAAAGTTCTGCTCTTTATTCCTCTATTTTGGCAACTTCCACTCAAGTCAAACATACATACCTGAGATCTTCAAATTACCTTACAATTAGCCAAAAGGATTCCTACAGCTGTGTGCCATCCAACTTCATCAATTTAAGTAGTCCCCAATTCAGGTTTTGTTTGAATTCCAGAGAAATGGTACCTTACCAGAAGTCCATACTATCTATACTGGTACGTCTGGTATGGATAAATTCGGTTTATTAGAAAAATTGAATGGTAGAGATCATTTGCCATATTGGCAAGATTCACCATGTAATACAATACATGCTAGTGAAGGTTCATTTTTCCCACCACGTTATTATACAAAATCTGATATTGTAACAATTTACGATAAAGATTTATGTCGTGTAATGCCATTACAATACCGAGGGCCAGCTTCTAAACATGGTAAGTGTTTTCAGAAAGTATAAAAAAAAACGATTTTTGTAAGAAATAAATAAATGCAAAATTTTTGCAGGACTTAGCGCCGATCTTTATACACCAGTCGATTCAATATTTGATACAGTAGAGAAGGAACCGAATAATAAATGTTTTTGTCGTGGTAATGAATTCTGCCCACCGAAAGGATTACAAAATATCAGTCCATGTCAATTTGGTAAATTTCTTCACCAAAAATACCGAGCAAAATGATAAATAATTGAAATTTATTACAGATGCGCCAGTATATTTATCATTTCCACATTTCCATAATGCTGATCCAGCATTACTTGAACCATTTGAAGGCTTAAATCCACGTAAAGATCTACATGAGACTTATTTCAAAATACAACCGGTAAGTTGTAACGAATGGCTTGCGTGAATAATTGGCGCCAAACAATTTTAATAGCTTTGATTGGTGAATTGGCGCGCAAACGCTAATAAGTCTACTCTTGATTGGTAGTAGATTTGTCGCCAATACAAGTAACAATACTGATTGGTAGTTGGAATTGGCGCCAATTAAATTACAGTTTCTAATTGGTGATTTGTATTTTCTTTCTTTGATTGCTGAATTGGCGCGCAACGCTACTAAACCTACTATTGATTGGTAGTTGGAATTGGCGCCTAACCAATGAACAATACTGATTGGTAGTTGGAATTGGCGCCAATACAAGTAACAATACTGATTGGTTGTTGGAATTGGCGCCAATTAAATTACAGTTTCTGATTTGCTGATTTGTTTTTTCTTTCTTTGATTGATGAATTGGCGCATAAACGCTACTAAACCTAGTATTAATTGGTAGTTGGATTTGGCGCCAATACAAATAACAATCTTAATTGGTAGTTGGAATTGGCGCCTAACCAATGAACAATACTGATTGGTAGTTGGAATTGGCGCCAATACAAATAACAATACTGATTGGTTGTTGGAATTGGCGCCAATTAAATTACAGTTTCTGATTTGTTGATTTGTTTTTTCTTTCTTTGATTAGTTAATTGGCGCCCAAACGCTACTAAATCTACTATTGATTGGTAGTTGGAATTGGCGCCAATTAAATTACATTTTCTGATTGGTGATTTGTTTTTTCTTTCATTGATTGGTTAATTGGCGCGCAAACGCTACTAAGCGTACTATTGATTGGTAGTAGATTTGGCGCCAATACAAAT
>JAZBGY010001121.1:0-13991 GCA_037414755.1 Lydus trimaculatus | reverse complement strand
CAGTTGAGGCTAAAGTACGTGTACAATTAAATTTGAAAATTGATCAAGCACCAAATGTAGCACCAGTATCAAAATTTCCAAGTATAATTTATCCAATAATGTGGTTAGAAGAAGGTATAGATGATATAACACCACCAATACGTCGTTGGATATATTTGGCAACAACATTTGCTGATATTGCATGTCCATTAATGACATATGGTTTTATATTTTTAGGTAGTTGTATATTAATTGGTATATTTATAAATACATATAAATCAATTGTATTTACAAAAAAGAAAATTGAAATTGGTATGAAACGTTTACGTAGACGTGGTAATTCATTATTAATACATCCTAGAATGATAACAAGAATTGATGCATATTCATTATTAGATTATAGTGATAGTGTGGCTGTATAATGATAAGAAGAAGTATCTTCTTATCATTATCTGTTAATAGACAAAGAATTGTACCACACATTATAATACTTAACAAAAAAACAAAAAAATCATAATAATAATAATAATTGTCGAAGATTGTGATATAATTAATTGCTCAAAATATGACTATTTTGTTTTTTTTTTTGTTTTAATCAAATCAATTGTGATAATTTGATGCATTTTACAGAGTGCATCTTTGGAAAATTGTTATTATTGCCTAATTTTTGTTTTTTTTTGTTTGTTTGTTTGTTTATTTGTTCATCGTTACCATCACATTTTGTAGATAAAAAGACTATCATTATTATTATTATTATTATTATTATTATTATCATTATTATTATAAGACTAGTTCGAAACTTGCTCATTTATTGCATTGTAAAGAACAAAAATTAATGGAAGTCTGTAGTTTTAGGAAATATTACAAAAAAAAAAAATTTATGTACCTATTGTATTGTTTTTCTCCCTTTTTTTTAAAAAAAAAAACATAAATAAACATGAAGAAAAAAAGATGAGTTTATCATTCCTCTAAGTCCACTTATAGGTCCGGAGCTATTCTGTGGGCTAGCCGAGATCCAAACGAAGGCAGGAATGGAGCAGCAAAAAGGTGACTATTTGCCTAAGAATACTAGAAAGCTTCTCGATCTAAGCAGGAACGAACTAACACTTGTAACGGGACGCTTAACTGGACATTGCCCAGAGAGATACCATCTCAAAAAATGGGGCAAGGGAGACAGTGTTACTCTATCAACTGTTGAAGTGACGAAGAAGCCTCCCAGAGAGATAGTTAACTTTACCATCACTAGATGGAGGGTTGAGAAAAACGACCCCTATAATTTAATCAAAGCACTGACCAATTCATATGTAAGAAAGAGAGAGAGGGTCGAGGGAACTATCTCATAATAGAGCGCGTCAAACAAGGAGCGCTAACAATATAAATCACATAATATAAACATAAGAGACAGAGGCAGTATTCGTTGTCGTCTTTAAAAGTGACATATGCGCCTTGGAGACCTACTGCACATGTGCACATCATTAAATTTGACAAACGTTTGGATTTCTAATGAAATGCGCACGCGCAGTAAGTCTCCAAGGCGCATGTCTCACTATTAAAGACGACAACGAACACGACCAGTGATTGAGCGAGGGAGAGTGGGTAGAGAGTAGATTGGAGAAAGACGCTCATATTTCAGCGAGTAAATGGAGACACGTGACTTACGTCGGTATAGAAGAGGACAATGCGGAAAAGCAAAACTAAAAGCAATAAGAAGAAAGTAAATTTTTATTTAAAAGAAAATCATAAACTGTTAGAATTATCATCAAATTGTTTCTTTTTTTCCATAAATTTCCTTAATCGCTCCTCATCCAAATCATTCATCCATTTACCATTTTGTTTAAAATAAGAACCAATAATTAAACCATCAGCATTTAAATATTTATCAAAATTATCAATATTAACACCAGAACCTATCAATAATGGTAACTTGATTTTATCATTAACATATTGATGAAAATCATTTAAATCAACTGATTTGCCTGTAGATGTACCAGTTAGAATTAAACCATCAGCTAAGAAGAATTCAGCAGCTTCTGCTGTTTCTAATAATGAAACATCACCAGTGATAGCATGCGAACTATTACAAAAAAACAAAAAAAACAAATGATAACAAATTAACCAAAAATTGTCTAATACACAAAGAAAGTACCAATGCTTCTTTTTAATATCAGCAAAAACTAAAATATGATCAGCATGGATGGATTGACGATAACGTAAAAGACGACCAGCATCAGCATTTGTGAAACCTTCATCAGCTATATGACTAAAAACATAACCTTCTGAACGTATAAAATCAAAATCGCATGCTTTAGCAATAGCAATAGCTTCACGATTACCACAAGCTAAAACCTTTAAGCATTATTTTAATTATTTGGGTTTTAATGGAATCATTTTTTTTTTGTTTTTTACTTGGATACCACATGGTATTGTTTTTGGTACAATGTGGCGTAGTTCACTACAAATTCGTGTTATTGTTGCTACAGTTTCTGGTTGGAAATCTTTTGATTGTATATAAGGAATATCGTGCATATTCTCAACAATAATACCATGCTACAATTTAGGGATTTCTCTTAAATAAGGATGAATTTAGAGTTTTTATTGTAAGTCTTACAATACCGTTCCTTAGATATATTTCCGTTTCTTTACATGCTTTTGATACGATTTTATTAACGCTACCCGTATATTTCGGTGTGCCAGGTAGTGCATCCAGATGAATCATTCCAATTATAGAACATTTGGTTGTGGTATTTTTGAATAAATTACGAAATCTTTGCATTATTATTATTATTACTTAAGTTAGGTTATGTAAGTGAGGTTATGTTCGAAATTTGAGGTTAAGTTCGCTGTTCCTGTTCTAATTCAACGCTAACTATTTTTTTTTGTGTAGAATTCGATCAATTGGATAAATTGAACCGCTTCTAGATGTTTGGAATTAAATTTAATTAATTATAGACGAAATTAAGTAGAGCACATTATTTGGTAAGTGCTGACATCTGTTGGATTTGTTGTTATTAATTGTTGTCTATGTTAATTGTCTATTCGTTTTAAATTCCCCTAAATTGTAAAAACGTTACTTTACAATCAGACAGTGGCGTTCATGATGCGAAGTAGTAAACAGCTAATGATGGTATAGCGTCATTAGCGTATAGCGTACGTTATTGCGGTAAAACACATACGTTTATATCAACATCAATACTTATAAATGGAATAATCATACCAAATGTGTCTAAGATAAGAGCATGCGCAATCTTGATTTCAAGTGGACGCGACAAAAATCCGTCTATAACTGGCTTTACGAATCTGTTTCTTCACAATATACACAGGTATATTGAGAAAAGAGATAACAATATAGCAAATCCTATATGGTGGAAAGAGATGGAATGTCCACAAACTTGTTGATTGTGTGTATGGAACGCTTTAAAGTTTACTTTACAACAAATAACAGCTTAAAACTATAAAATTGCATTGTTTGATACCATTTGGCGATTTCTAGTGTTTAAATAACCGAATTTTACAATGTTTTACCACTTTTTCACCCCCCCTCATAGTAAAATTAACGATTTAACCAACAATTTAATTATGCAAATTGTTAAAAATTGAAATTAAATAAAAGCACAACTTACATTAGCGAAATTGCCAGATTTTGATCAAATAATTACTGGATTAACACACTTTTTTTGCACACTTTACACTAATTGTTCTAAAACCTAATTAACTTCATGGGTGATTGATGGAATACAAGAAAAAAAAAACAATAAATGGGTAATTTCGCGCGCAATTCTATAGCCTTTTTGATTGGTTTAAAACTGAGAAGTTGTTTTTCACTGTAAATTAATTATTAATAATTCAAAAATTATTGCTCTGTTCTATAAACGTCAATATTTAAACAAATAGAACAAGTTGTTGTAATAATTTATTTTTAAATTATTCTAATAAATTGTAGAGCTACAATTAGACATTTTTTAGTATCATAGAAATAATGCCATCTAGAATAGCGCTATCTATTATTTACAATTCTAATTAGTTCATATTAAAATAATTTACTGTTTTTGCTATTTTGTGTATTATTTCTGATAATAATCGTAATGATAAGGATAATTTATTGATTTTGAATCGTTTTGTTTCAGTATAACAAGCTTTTTGTTGTATTTTTGGCAATTGAGCTACAATTAGTTGAATTGCTGGTGAATTTTTTGACAGTTATATTGGCAATCCGAATTCCCCTAAGAATTGTTATGAAAGATCTGTCAAATTTTGTGGATTGTCAATTGTTTTCATTTTTCGTTTCCAGAATGATCCAAGTGCCTTAATAAACGTTTAATTAATTACAATTTTTTTTGTGTTTTTTTTTTTAAATTAAAATAATGCAAATTTTATGTAAATCAATTAGAATAGAATGTTGGAAAAGATGTCACCATTTGGTAAAAAGAAATCAAAAAAAAGTTTCCCAGTTAAAGTATGCACACTAGATGCTGAATTAGAATTCGATCTACAAGTATTTATTTTTTATTATTATTTGTTTTGTCAATTATTGAATTTTTCACGAAATTTCAGTGGCGTGCCACCGGTCGAGACCTATTCGAATTAGTTTGTCGTACAATTGGATTACGTGAAACATGGTATTTTGGTTTACAATATGAAGATAATAAAGGTTTCATATCTTGGTTGAAATTAGACAAAAGGGGTATGTAGTTTTCTGTAAATTACAATAATTTGTATAAATAAAATTTTGATTAATTTTCTTCTTCCACAGTCCATGATCAAAGTATTAAACGTAATGAAGGTACAGTTTCATTTATGTTTTTTGCAAAATTTTATCCAGAAGAAGTTGCTGAAGAACTTGTCCAAGATGTAACCAAACATTATTTTTTCTTACAAGTTAAACAAGCAATTCTATCAATGGATGTTTATTGTCCACCAGAAGCTTCAGTTTTATTAGCCAGTTATGCTGTACAAGTTAAAGTAATCAAATTGTTGTTTTATACAGGGCGGTCTCATTTAAAACTGTACGTCCTCGGAATTAGAGGGCAATAAAATGGACCCCTGTAGCTCTTTGACAAATTGTAGATGATGAGAAATTGTGTTTCATATCGAGTTCGGTATTTACATCCCTTCTGTTAGGGTGATATTAGACGATCTGGCAATGTGGCAGAAATCTCCCCATTTCAGTACATGCTCCTACATTTTGCCAGATCGTCTAGGAGCACTTTTTGTCTCATCTATCGACTGCTTGCAGATTTTACGATGTCGTCCCTTCTTTTTTCCCCCCTCCAACTTGTTACCTTTTTGCTCCATCCTCTGGTCTACTCTGGTCAACTGTTTTGCCCACCGTTATTCTGAGGTATGTCTTTGTTGATTAGCAAGAAGAACATAGATTTTTCGAGATCATCCCTTCATTGCATTTCGGAGGTCTTCCTTTTTATCCATTTTATTCATCCTATTGACTATCTATCATCTTATCTACTCTAGCCAGGTGTCTTGCCCACTATCACTATGAGTTAAGTCTTCGTGGACTCTGGTGTTGTTTCTTATACAGATTTCTCTAAGTCGTCCCTTCATTCCGGTTCGGAGATCTTTCTAGGTCACAATTTTGTCTTCCTATTATTCAAGAGCTACAATTATTCCACAGTCTCCAAAAATTAACGCTTCATTATAATTACAACAACGTCGGGAGCCATTCCACACCCCAGAACACGCCGGGCCCTGATAGTTTGTATTGGCTGTACCCCCTTTGTTGTCGGGCCTGACTGTCACTATGGGCTATATCTTTAAATCTAGTACCGTTTCTTATTCAACTGAGAAATGGGATTGATGGAAACAAAAAGCATATTTCTACTAACCGGTTTATACCAGTTACCATCCTTAAATAATGCCGTTGTTGCCTCCAAAAATGATTTTAACTTTATTTTATATTATGAGGCATTTTTCTCCGGTTGCTCTAAAAAAAGTTAGCACTGGGTGCTAATGGTACCCATTAGCTTCCCTCCAAATCTGCCCAAGAGAGAGTGTTGTGATATTTATTCGAATGTACACAATCTAAACTATGATCAGGTCCGACAAGTCGGATACTAATTACCGAAGCCAGGAGTATTCTGGAACCCTTAATGACCCCCTTGACATTCAGGAATGCGACAGGCAAAAAAAGTTCATAGACTATTTGCGTAAAGATCAGCGGATGATGCTGGATCAGGCGAGCGATGCGCAACCGGAAAAGAACTGTTGAGTAAGAGCATATAAGCTGTCTCTATGATAACGCTCGTCCCATGTCGGCCGTTCAACCGTCAATATTTTGCAACAGTTTGGATGGGATATCATCACCAGGCCCGACAAGAGGGGGGGGGGGTATAGCCGGTACAAATTAGCGGGGCCCGGGGTGTTTTAGCTAGGACCCGAAATGACCTCCGACTTCGTTGTAATTATAACGAAACGTCATTTTTGGGGGTTGATGGGAGAATTTTACCGGGGCCTAGTCTCGCTGTTGGCGGTCTTGATTGTGATAAACAACGTGCCACTCAGTAGCGTAACTAGAAATTTTGGCCCTTACGCATATATATTCTAGGGCCTCCCCATTTTTTTTTAATATTAACCAGATTTTATAATACCTTTATCTACTACAACTGCAATAATTCCTATTTATTAGGCCCTTACGCATTGCGCGCCTGGTGCCTCTATCTTCATCAGAGCTTCTAAAGTACTTTCATAGATCCAATCTTGCCCTATAGCTTCTTAAAAACCATTTTTTGGTTTAATGTCTAGTTGAGAGGTTTACGAGGATGTACATTTTTACATGAGACCGGTATGTATAACCCGAAAAAATTGCTAATTTCTTTATTTATTTTGGTTAAAGTTTGGTGATTTCGATTTAGAAACGTATACACCTGGTATGTTAGCAAAAGAGAATCTATTACCACAACGTGTTATCGATCAATATAAAATGACACCACAAATGTGGGAGGAACGTATACGTATATGGTATTCAGATCATCGTGGTATGTCACGTGATGAAGCTGAAATGGAATATTTAAAAATTGCCCAAGATCTTGATATGTACGGTGTTAACTATTTCCCAATTACTGTAATAAAAATTATTAAACAAATTATTGATTGTTGAACAAAATTTGTGATAATCATATTTGTTGTTGTTTTTTTTTTCGGTTTTTTTCTAGAATAAAAAAGAAACAGAATTATGGTTAGGTGTAACACCGTTAGGTTTAAATATTTATGAAAAAGAGAATAAATTAACACCAAAAACAACATTTACATGGGGTGAAATACGTCATATTAGTTTTGATGATAAAAAATTCATTATAAAACCAGTTGATAAGAATTCACCAAATTTTGTATTTTTCAGTGAGAAAGTACGTATGAATAAATTAATATTAGATTTATGTATGGGTAATCATGATTTATTTATGAGACGACGTAAACCTGATTCAATGGAATTACAACAAATGAAAGCAGCCGCTAAAGAAGAGAAACAACGTCGACAAATTGAACGGAATCGTTTAGCACGTGAAAAACAATTACGTGAAGAAGCTGAACGTGAACGTTCCAATTTAGAACAACGTTTACGACAATATCAAGAAGAGATCCAATTGGCACATGAAGCTCTTGTTTGTATCCGTCACACACTTTTAGACGTAGAATACGTCTTTACTATCCATACTAAACCGTACTAGCGTCACAACGCGCACGTACACCTCCACCTTAACCCTAAGGGCTAAATCCAGGATTGATTACAGCGACAAGTTGTTTCTAGCCCAAAGCGCTCAATTACGTTAAGACAATCCTGCGCATCAACAAAAAACGCTAAACGCTTAGACGTATTCTACGTCAAAAGAAACGCTCCAGTTACCACAATGCGTCAATTCTTATCGTTAATATCGTAATTTTAGAAACGTTCCGAAGAAACGGCTGATTTGTTAGCGGAAAAAAGTCGTGTTGCAGAAGAGGAAGCAATTTTATTACGACAAAAAGGTGCTGAAGCTGAACAGGAGATAACACGTTTACGTTTAAGTGCAATGCGTCGTGAAGAAGAACGTGTCACATTAGAACGTAAAACACGTGAAGCTGAAGTATTAACAGCCAAATTAGTTGAAGATAGTGAACGACGTGCAGCTGAAACAAATCAATTAAAAGAAGAATTAATGCGTGCTAGAACAGCTGAGAAACAAGCCAAAGAGAAATTATTGGATTTTTTAAGTCGGACTACATTAAATGGTGGTGGTGTTGGTGTTGGAGGATCAACTACTACTGTTACTGCTAGTCCGATTTCTGTAATTATTGGATTAGGGGTGTATTTTAGGTTTTTTTATTGTTAATTGTTGTGTATTCTAGTCGGTGTCTGCGCTATATCCGCCACCGTTAAGCTCGAGTTTAGGTACTGATCTATCAGTTTTAGATACAGATGTTAGCGGTCTTAATCCGGATTATCATTTACCGAATCCCTATGATTTATCTTGTGCTGATACGGATCAATTATGTTTAGAAATTGAAAAAGAAAGGTTTATTTTATAGAAAATTTCAAATTTCATCCCTTAATTGTAATTATTGTTTGTAGGGTGGAATGTTTGGAGAAGAATAAACATTTACAAAATCAATTACATGAATTACGTACAGAGATTGAAGTATTAAAAGTTGCTGATAAACAAACTGAATTCGATCAATTACATAATGAACAATTGAAATTAGGTGAAAATAAATATTCAACATTGAAAAAGAGTAAATCAGGTTCAACGAAATCTCGGGTAGCATTCTTTGAAGAATTGTAGCGACATTTTTTTTATTTTATTTGTAATTTTTTTTATTGTATTTGTACTATTTTAAGGAGAAAATACAATATTTGTTTATTTTGTATACAAAAACTGTGTTTCTTTTGTTCCTGACGTACGAGCAAAAAAAAACAAAATGACGACCTATGGAGGACGAATTTTATAGGTTTCCTGATTGCATTTTAGTCCCTTATTTGAGTTGTTTTGCTAATTTGAACTTATCTCAACTATTTGAGCAAATTATTAGAGATTTACACGATATACGCTACACTACACTAACACTCGCATTTTTATTATCATTAAAAAGTTGATTTTAAGTACTAATTATTGGGGATTTGATGAATTTTCATAATAAAATACTGATATTGCAACGTTTAAACATCAAATAATTGAAATATTCGTAATAACAATCAAAATTATGAATAATACCCAACTTTATAGACGCAAATCTTCACTCTGTTATTATGAAAATCGACAAAAACAGATTTAAACGTACTTGTTTTGCATAAACTGGTAGTTTACTCTAACTACAATAAATATAATTAGATTAATTGGTTAATTAATTAATTACCTATTCCACAACTGATGAACAATTAGTTAAAGTAGTAAGATCCGATGAATTGAACATTATAAGTTAAACTAGTTCTCTTTCTAACACATATAGATTGGCATAAACCTATCTCTTTTTAATCGATTTTGTGTGAATCTGCGCATGGCTAAATTCAGACTGTTGATCAATCCACTAAAGCTCAACGCACACGATTTATATAAAAACTTACAATAATTAGCTATTATTATAAAATCGCTGTAATATTCGCCATATATCCACAAATTTAGAAAAACTAACCGTAAGTATTTGTGATAATATCCGAGGATAATTATGGTAACAAAACAGTAACGTGGATGACATGCGAACTTACCTTAATCTCCACGTACGCCAGATTAGAAATAATTAATAGAAAACACAAATAATTCAATAATTAACGAATAATTCCCATTAGTAATTGATGAAAATTACGTTATTTCTATAAAATTGTTGTAATAAAACCGAAAATTCGATTATTTGAAAATGGGCTACATTTAGTTATTAAAATTTTTTGACAGCTGTCACTTTGACGTTTATTTTTCTAATTTATTTATAAAATTATTTAACAACAAATTATAAACGAATTTTATTAATTAAATGGGATTAATTCAATAATTTAATTTGAAATATACAATAAAAACTACGTTAATTATGGTATTCTTACAATTGAAAGATCAGGTAAATTTGAGGTTATGTTTGTGTAAATTTTTTGAGGTTATAATTTTTTAGCCCCCTTTAATTCAAGCTATATTCACTGATAATCCAATTGATGATTTAATAAAAAATGGTCATAATATCAATTATGTTGATAATGAGAAACGTACATTATTGCATGCTGCTGCATTTAAAGGTGGTCATATAAATCAACCAAAAAATGTTGAATTATTATTAAAAAATGGTATAAATGTTAATATAAAAGATAATAAATGGTTAACACCATTACATTATGCGTGTATAAATGATTCAATTAATATTGTTGAAATATTATTAAATTATAATTGTGATATAAATCAAAGGGAACGTTATTTATGGCAATTACCAATACATTTTGCTGCAGCAAATGGTTCAATAAATTGTTTAAAATTATTTATAAAATTATATAAAAATTTAAATCAAACAGATCGTAATGGACGTACACCATTACATTATTCTGTTATCAATCAACATTATAATTGTTGTCAATTATTATTATCATCAACAATAACAAATAATTGTTTAATTAATGTTTATGATAAGAAAAATTGTCGTCCAATACATTATGCAATTAATTGCGGTAATATTGCAATAATTGAATTATTATTAAAATATAATTGTGATATAAATGTGAAAGATTGTAATCAATATACACCATTACATTTAGCTTGTGCTAATCCTAATAATAATCATAATAATAATAATAATAATAATAATAATGATAGTGATGTAATTAAATTATTATTAGATAATGGGGCTGATGTGAATCAACAAAATTTCTATGGTAATACACCATTGCATATATCATGTTTATATGATTTATGTAATATTAGTGAATTATTAATTGATAATGGGGCAAATTATCAATTAATTAATTATCAAGGACAAACACCATTACATATAACATCAATTAATAAATATGGTATTAATTGTATGTTATTGTTATTATCAAAATTGAATAATGATAATGGTGGTGGTGATGGTAGTGGGGGTGGTGGTGATAGTATAAATCAACAATGTTTTAATGGTTATACATCATTACATATGACATGTATTTATGGACGTTTTATCAAAAGTAAAATATTAATTGATAATGGTTGTAATATAAATTGTAAAAATAAATATAATTATACACCATTACATTATTCAACATATTATGGTTATGATTTATTAACAAATACATTGTTGAGTTATGGTGCTAATCCAGAGGAGAGAGGGTAATTGTTTGTTTTTTGTTTTAGGTTATTTAGTTGTTCCCCTAATAGGTGGGCATATACGAGCGCGGACCAGAGATATGGCGAGGTAGGGAGAATACGCTTCGACCACTGCGCACCCAATATTGATGGAACGGCATGGGGGCAGCCATTTTGCCGGTTACTGTATCAAAGTATATATGTACTTTAAACTGTTTCTCCAAACCACCACCAGGGTGCGTATGACTGGGCTACAAATCCCAATAGAATTATTCATTGATGACCGGCAAAATGGCGGCCTTCACAATTTTAGCTTGTTGGCGCAGATTGAACCGTATTCTCCCTATACCTCCATATCTCTGGTGCGGACTTTTTAAAGGATCTGGTCAGCTCCGGACCGTGTGTGTTGAAGCTGACTGTAGGATCGGGTCTGTAGGTAACGATGCGATGCACTTGATCCGACTGATCCGGTTCACTGTTACAAAACTACGGGCGAATCTGATGTCTTATGCAAGTGTGACGTAATAGTCTGCCATGGTGATGCGTTCTAAACAAATTACCACTATAGAAATTCGTAGATCTTTTAAACACGTTTCAAGGATTGACGGATCTGATGCCACGGACTAAATCCTTCAAACAAAAAAAAAAAACGACGTATTTCTGCGCCACACACACGGACAGATTTGATCCGTTGATCTGCCAGATTTATCAGTTCTCCGTTAGTGGGCACCGTAAAAAGGGTCCGGCGGATCAAGAACCTCAGCGGATCGTGGAATTTGATCCTTTAAAAAGTCCACTCGTGTGTGCCCACCTATTGGGCGTTGTGTTCATTTATACACTGTCTTGATTATTTTATTTCTAGCTTTTTTTCTTCTATTTTTAGTTTTCCCACCTCATTTGTTGCTTCTTCCAGTTATCTGCTTTCTTCACTTTTGTTATTATTTGCTCTTCCTGTTTTGCTTTGTTTTTCAGTTGTCGTCTCGCTATCTTAATTTTTCTATTACTGTGTCTTTTTTTTTTATTTTGCTGGTTTCTGGTGCTTCTTTTTTTCTAATGCTTTTGACTGGGCACAGTGCTTTCCTTTCTGTTCCATCAAACCTTTGTTGTTCTCCCTGGTTTACTGCCTTCTTCTCTCTAGTATTATTTGCTCTTTTTGTTGTTGTCTCGTTGTTTTAGTTCTTCCATTCCTGTGTTTTTTTCTTTATTCTGATGTTTCTTTTTTCGGCTTTTAATTGGTTGCAGTGCTTACTTTTGCCATTATTATGTATTTAATTGCTGTTCATCTACCTTCTAGTTCTTAATTTTTCCGTTTTCTTCTTCGATTTTCAGTTTTCCCCTCATTGCTCCGTTTGTTCCATCTAACTTGTTGTTTCTTACAGTTTCCTGCCTTTTCTCTCTTGTATTTGCTCTTCCTGTTTTTTGTTTGTTGTTATCTTATTGTTTTAGTTCTTCCATTCTTGTGGCTTTTTCTTTCAGTTTGCTCTTTCTGGTGTTTCTTTTTAAGTCTTTCTTCTAAGATACTTTTCTTCCCTGCCTTTAACTAGCCGAGATTCTTACTTTTGCCGCTATTATGATGTATTTAATTGCTGTTCATTTCCCTTTTAGTTCTTAATTTTTCCGTTTTCCCCTCATTGCTCTTTTTTGTTCTATCTAACTTTTGTTGCTTCTTACAGTTTGCTGTCTTCTGTTTGTTTTGTTTTCCTGCCTTTAACTGGTCACGGTTCTTAATTTTGCCATTATTATGTGTTCAATTATTGTTGATTTACGTTTTAGTTTTTAGCTCTTCATGTTTTTTCCATCGTCATTTTTACTTTTTCTCTGATTATTTCGTTTTGTACCATCTAAGCATCGTTGTTTCTTACAGTTTGCTGCCTTCTTCTCTCTTATATTTGCTTATATTCTTCTTTTCTTCTAGCTGTCTTAATTCTTCCATTCTTTCAGTTTACTGTTATGATTCTTCTTGAGGTTTTTTTTCCTAAGGTCCTTTTTTCCTGCCTTTAGCTGCTCATAGTTCTTAATTTTGCTACTGTTATCTATTTCTTTGTTTTGCTCATTTTCTTTCTGTTTTCTTTTCGTTATATCCTCACTGTCGTGATTCTTTCATTCCTGTGTCTTTTTCTTGTAGTTTACTGTTTCTTATGCTCCTTTTTAGTGTTCTTTTCTAACCTCCTTTTTTGCTGTTTTTAACTGGTCATAGTGCTTACTTCAGCCACTATTATATGTTTAATTATTGTATATTTGTCTCTTTTCGTCTTCTTTAATTTTCATTGTTTTCTTTCCCTTGTTCCTTTTTGTTCTATCTAACCTTGGTTACTTCTTCCACTTTACTGCCTGCCACTCTCTCTTGTATTTCATCTTCGTCATCTTTGTTTACCATCCTTTATTTCGTACTTATTGAGTTCTCCAGTTCTGTTGTGGTTTCCTTTTTTTCTTGTTTTGTTTCCATTGTTTCTTCCGTTCAGCCTATCTTTTACATTTTTTTCTTATCTTGTTTTACCTTTTATAGAACTGTCTAGCTGCTTCATTTCTACTCTCTTCCCCTCTTCTAAGAAGAAGAATCCTACTTCTTCTATTTGCATTTTTCCTATTCCCTTACCTTTTGTCTAATCTACGTCACTTTTTCCTGGTCTCATCTTCTTATTTCGTCTTGTTGCTCTTTTTCCTCCCTATATTATGTGCTCCAATTTTACCTCAGTTCCTGCTTTTTCTTCTTCTTCCCGATCATTTCATATGCATCAGTCTCTTTTTACTTTTCTTTTTCTTTTTGTGTTG